>JASCZI010181280.1:163919-174186 GCA_036250425.1 Stylosanthes scabra | reverse complement strand
TCAGAAAATGCCACGTTTCACATCGACACTTCTATCATCAAAACCGGCGAGGATCTTTCCCCTTCGCCACAGGATCCGCCGCTTCCTTTTCCTCCGCCAGCTGCCGCCGCACCTGCCGTCACGGAGGCCGTCATCGAGAAAGCTGAGGAGCGGATCGCAAATTTAACCCCGCCGTTAGCTTCCCCTGCCAACTCTGATGACGGCGTCGTCCGCGGACCTTGCACCGACGCAGCCGCCGCCGGAACCCTAAACTGCTCCGATCCTCACGTCTTGATTGCAGTCGAGAGGTTCAACCTACGGACGTTCAAGTCGATCGCGTTCTTTGATTACCAGACGCCGGTGAACGGCTCTGCAGCCGACGAGTGCGACGTGGCGTGGCGGTTCCGGAACAAGAGGGAGAAGTCGTGGCGGAAGTACCGCGACTTCCGGCGGTTCAAGCTCCAGCTCACCGACGATTGTAAGTACAAGGTGGTACACGCCGGCCGATGGCATTCAGGTATCAATGCGCGTCGGAACCCGGCCCTCCGTCCGCGAAATGAAGGTGCTCGCGGTGGTGCCAACGGTAAGGGTAAGGTTTTGCCGAAAATTTCAAACCGTGATGATGAGATTAATGATACTATTCCTACTTTGGGATCTCAAATTAACTTTAGGAATGGCAAGTATTTGTATTATTCAAGGGGTGGGGATTATTGCAAAGGGATGAATCATTATATGTGGAGTTTCTTGTGTGGATTGGGTGAGGCTATGTATTTGAATAGGACTTTTGTGATGGATTTGAGTGTTTGCTTAGCTGCAACATATAATCCTAGCCATAAGGATGAGGAAGGGAAGGATTTTCGGTATTATTTCGATTTCGAGCATCTGAAGGAGGTGGCTTCCATTGTGGAGGAAGGCGAGTTCGTCAGGGATTGGAAGAAGTGGGATAAGACCCATTTGAAGAGGAACAAGGTTCCTGTTAGGAAGGTTGTGACACACAAGATGACTCCCATGCAGCTTAAGAAGGACAAGAGCACCATCATTTGGAGGCAATTTGATGCTCCGGAGCCGGAGAATTACTGGTATAGGGTCTGCGAAGGTGAGGCTGCAAAGTATATTCAGAGGCCCTGGCATGCTTTGTGGAAGTCCAAGAGGTTGATGAATATTGTTACAGAGATTAGTGGAAGGATGGATTGGGATTTTGATGCAGTTCATGTGGTTCGGGGGAAGAAAGCTCAGAACAAGGAGCTGTGGCCTCATTTGGATTACGATACATCGCCGGATGTTCTTGTTGAGAAGCTGAAAGGAATGATCCAACCTCAGAGGAATTTGTATATTGCCACCAATGAGCCTTTCTACAATTACTTTGACAAGTTGAGACCCAACTACAAGGTTCATTTGCTTGATGATTATAAGGAACTGTGGGGAGCTAACAGTGAGTGGTACAACGAAACCACAAATCTCAACAACGGAAAACCTGTTGAGTTTGATGGGTACATGAGAGTTGCAGTCGATACAGAAGTCTTTTATCGTGGTAAGACACGCGTCGAGACATTCTATAATTTGACTAATGATTGCAAGGATGGCGTAAATACATGCTGATCACGTTGGTAATGCTGCTCTCAATGTTTATTTGGAATTTTTTTTAGTTGAATCAGGTCTAGTCAGTTTCAGATTCATACTATTGGGGTACATTCGAGGTTCTTGTTTTACTTGCTTGTTCTTTTATTGTATTAATGATGATTGATGATTTTGTGAGTTGCCATGATTTTATACAAAAGTACATACTATGGGATCTCCCCCTTCTTTCTTCCTCACTGGCTTAGAATGTTTTCTTGTAGATTGAGACATCTCTACATTGAAACTTAAGAAGTGCTTCAAGTCTAATTTAGCTAATGCAACATGGAGCCTTCTTTGACGGAAAGTATAATTTGGTACAGGATACCTATTCACCACATAAAAAATGTGACACTTTATTAGGAAAGAAAAATTTATGATAAGTATTGAATATGAGCCACACATCTACTTTGCAGTTGTTTTTATACCTAAGCTCTAGGATGGATTTCATTTTAGAACACCATTTTTTTAACTTGCTGCTGGGTGATCCTATTCCTACCATCTGCAATTTGTGGTTCTAATTATTGTTACATTACATCCATGTGTTTTTGTTAAAAACTGTTTGTGATCACACACCGTTCATTCCATTATTGATTTATTCCGGTCTAAACAAAAGATTATCGGCTTCCATGGTACAAGATAATCTTATGAAGAACAAGTATGAGGACATTCGTGTCTGGTGGATCAGTGTTTAGCAAAGCACAGCACCTAACAACAGATGATGCTCAAATGGAATTACCCATAATTTGAACTTTTATTTGACTTTATGCTGTTA
This sequence comes from Stylosanthes scabra, assembly GCA_036250425.1. NCBI lineage: Eukaryota > Viridiplantae > Streptophyta > Magnoliopsida > Fabales > Fabaceae > Stylosanthes > Stylosanthes scabra. The sequence goes on along the minus strand of JASCZI010181280.1, from coordinate 171,818 downwards.
GGAACTCATGCACTGATGGTCCTTTTAAGTTGCACAGATATTTCGTGGAGCAAATTCCATTTGTGCACCAAGAAGCTAGCAAGTCATAATCCTGGGGCTTGACAGTTGGAATGTCTTCTTCACTTGATGATTCAACACAACAGGCAGTTGTTAAATCAAAATTCGATCTCTAAAATGCAAGACTGATTGGAGAGACTCATATCATCTCAAACGATAAGCAAATCGTTTAAATTCTCTCAAGTTAGATGTGGCAATGAAACCAGGTCCAAAAAAAAAGATGTGGCAATGAAAGCTTGGTTGTTAATAAAAAAGAACTATGAATCATTCTTTATATTTATCTTCCACAACTATTAGTAGTTAATGAGTAATTTCTTAGCACTCAATTCATTACGATTATAGAATAATCATCTTGGTAGCCTTAATAATAATATGATTTCCCGTGGCAAAACCGAAGCAGCAACCAGCAATTTGATATGGCAAGATGAAAAAAATGTAAGATAACATCTTTAACTGTATAACATGTTACAAATTGTTTAGAACAAATAATAAAATATCCATCAAAAACCTAAGATCATAAGAGTCAAGCATGGATGACTACAAATACATAGAAGAAATTGACAGTCTACTCGTCCTCCTGGCTGCGTAGCCTTGCAGTCTTGTTTGTCACGACCACATCAAGCTGAGCAGCTCTCTCCACTATATCCTTCCTCTTCCTTGTTGATACATTGTGTGCAATCTCTGCACAGTAGGTCCTGAAATCATAGTATAACTTATTTCAATAATCCATTCACATTATTCACTTATTTCAACAATCCATTAACATTATTCACCTGTTGTGCATCATGAGTAGTTCCAAGTCCTTAACATTGTGAACAACAAATTTCTTGAAACCATTTGGGAGATAGTGTCGGGTCTTCTTGTCTGATCCGTAACCAATATTCGGCATCAAAGTGCATCCCTTAAACTTTCTCCTCACACGAGAATCAATACCCTTGGGTCTGCGCCAGCTTTCCTGTTCAACACAAAATCCCAAAAAAAAGCTCATGTTAAAAGACAATGGAAATCAATCACACGAACTGTCAATCTATTCAGGAAACATAAAATCAAAAGCAGAAGACATTTACTTTACTGCAATCTCAGTCGAAAGATGGTGATAATTTTGGATAATAATCACTGATAATCATAATTTTGGGTAGTATTTACATCATTGATTGCAGAAAGGAAAAAATCAATGACAATTCTAACCATATATTGCTAAAGGGGTGAATTACATATCAAGTGAATTCAAGATGTAAACAGGAAAATAGTAACAGAAGGCTTATAGAATTAACAAAAGCCATCTGTGTCGCAGGCCTGTAAAAATTTCTATATGCCCTTAAAACGAAACATCCAGGTACAGGCAAAACTCTGGACATTAGATACCATGGGCAAAACACACATCAAAATCAAACCAATGCTACACAACATATAATCAATAAATAAATGTTAAAAAAAATGAAACAAATCGTTAATTAGCCATGGTATGAGATCAGATGGTAGTGCATGTTTTGAATCATCATTCTAATACAGAATAGATGGATAATCATCCTCATATCTCACCAACATTATTATTCTCATGAAAATGGGGATTGCAGTAAATTCAAACATACCAGACCAGATGCACAAAACAAATGCATTAAAAATTATCTTGAAAATGAAGGACAGCGAGGTCCGTTTTAAAACATGGATAAGGGGATCAGGAAATTAATCTCTCACCAAGTAGCACAACAAAGGAGCCAGTAAGACTGGGTGTCATAAATTATCATCAAATCCCAATATACAAATACGCATAAAAACAAATCCAAAACAAGCACAAAGTATAGATTCAGATCTTATAATGTGAAAGAAAAAAAAATGGGATCAGATAGTCAGAGGATCACCATGCATCAAAATAGATGGTAAGACTGGGTGTCAACAAGTTTATCTTCACATCCCATTTACAGCATAAATTATGAAGCCAAGAACAAATCACAGGTATTAAAACAAACAAAAAGAATCAAATAAAAAAAATAGGATCAGATGAGTGTCAATCACCACATTACACCTTGTATAGGTGCAACTTAAGACTGGGGCGACAAATTACTATCATCATATCCTTTTCTTGAATCAAATTCTATATAAATTTCAAGATTTGAGGAGGTTGAGATGAATGTTTATACCTTAACGGAGATCTTGCGATCACTCTGGGGCCTCTTGAACTTCTTGACCCTCTTCTTGACGATCTTCTTGGAAAGCAACGGTACCGCCATTTTTGATTCGGGAGGCTCCGATGGCTGAGGTTTATTCGAGACCACACAGGGCTATTTATAAGTGCGAGTGTGGTTTCTAGGGTTTGCTGTTTTTGTAATTGCAGCTGAAGCTGCTGCTAGGGTTTTAGATGGCACTGTAAATGGGCCTGGGCTTCGTTGGGCTTTGTCTCGGTCATTAGTATTGCCTTGGACCAAATAAGCCTACAATCCAGCAGATTCTTTATCTTAAGCCTGTTTAATTTTTCCTATTTCACTCACAGAAAACTTATAAAAAAAATTAATGAATATGGTTATATATATGAGAAAGTCTTGGGAATCAATATTAACGAGAAAATAGAGAGCTAATATCAATTATTTTTTCTTTTTTCTCTTCCCTTTTACCACCTACTAATTCTCTAATTACACTCATGAACTCCCTATGTGCTCCTTAACGTTCGTTCCCTAGCATTACTCATATTTAATATAAAATAAAATCAAGTCTAATAAGTAATAACATACTAATATTTACTCTTACGTAATCTTTCTATTAAAAATAAGTGGGTATCTTTTTTCACATAAGAAAAATACCAAAGTTAAACTTTATGTTATATCGTGGTTAAATAAATGCATGCTTCTTGTAAAGTTAGCTATTCATTATTTTTGGTTTCCTAAATTTTTCTTGCACTTGTGATAATAAAAATTTCTACAAATATTCAAAATTAGAAAAAAATCGGGTAATTTTTAATAGTAAAAATAAAAGATTATTTCTATTTAATTTTTTTTAGAAGATGTTTTTAATATTTTTTTAGAAATTTTTTTTTCTAAAAAAATTGTTTTAATATACTAAATAAACATAAAAAATATTTTATATTATTGTACTCAAATGTAATTGATAAATAAAACAGATATTATTACATGAAATATCTAACCATAAAATTACTTTTACTTTTGCAAAAGATTTTTTAAAAAATAAAAAAACTAGAGAGCCCAATATATAGTTATGGATGATAACTCATATAAATGTTAGATAATAACTTAATCTTGGATATATGAGTTATAGATAATAACTTATATAAATTTTTAATTATAATTTAGTTATTGTTCTCTTAACGTTGGTTTTCGTAGCACCACTTTGAAAAAGATTTCTTTGAAAAAGATTTTTTTGAAATGATTTTTTTTAAAATTCGTGCAAACAAGCTCTAATTAAATTGGTATAATTTTTTTTTTAAAAAATATGTTGATTATTTTTTTTTTTTTTGTCTAAATATGTTGATTATTTAAAAACATGTACCACATTTTTACTTACTCACACAGTCACAATGTTATGCGCTTAAAAAATGAGCAAGGGTAGAAGAAGACAGAAGAGGGTAGAGAGCCCTAAATAAACGGCAGTGATGTTGAGCTGTTTCTGTTTTTGTCGTTTAGCTGTGCAACTTAATAACTCTTGACTCTTGAGCAAAGCGAACGATACTTCACTCACTGTCTTCCCTTCCCTCTCTTCACTTTCATAACTCTTCAACACAACACACTCCATCATCTTCACATTCACATTGCAATCTACTAACTCTCCTACCTACCAAACTCCAAACCTTGCGGTATGTGTTTCTCTTCCTCTATATATGTTTTTCCTTTTCCTTTTTTGTTTTCTTTTAAATAAAATTTTGCGCGTGTGTTGGGAAATGTGAACTTGAACCTTCCATTATGACTACTACTTTTTTAGCCATCTGGGTTTTCAAATTTGAATGCAATTGAGTTGTTGCAGGGTTTTTTCTTCTGCTGCTGGGTGGGTTTTCTGTTCTGCCTCAACTCTCAAACTCATCACTTTCTTGTACCAGAAGAGGAGCAACTCAACAACAATAACTCTTCACAGGGTTTCTATATATAGATCAGGTTTTGTTTTATATTTCCATACATGTGCCTCCATTTACTGCATTTTGGTATTTTACCTACACTCTATTGAACTGCTTTCTTTTACTTTGTGCTCTTTTAGCAACTCCTCTAGCTTCTTTTCTTTGTGTGGTAAAATGTAAAGCTTTTTTTGGTATGAAGCTAGGCCCCATTGCTCCTTCCTTTTGTTTTCTTTCATTTCTTGACGATAAAATGTGCAATAAGACAAATTTCCTTTTCAATATTTACTTATTATTTCACTATTAATTGAAAATGGTAATGGAGAAGAGCAAATTGCAGATGCAGAATAATGAAGAGCCACCACAAGACTGAATTAAACTTCCTGAGTGCCTGTTCCCATAAGAATTCTTGAGGAACAGGCACCGAGGTTCTTGAATTTTTTTTCAGGACTATGAGTTAAGAATGGCAATACATAGTTTAGCTCTTCCGTACTGTGTGACTTCTGGATCAATGGCTGATGTTGATGAAGGTCCACTAAGAGAAGTTGAGGCTAAAACAAAATAACAAATAGTACCACATTTTTCAGAATTTATGGAAATAATATTCATGCGATATATTATGCATCACCTCTCGTTTTATTCTTTGCTGAAGTCTGGTTCTGCAGGCTTTGATAGGCAGTAATTTTGGGTTGAACTTGCTGGCGAAGATGATATTGGATGTGATGAATCTTAAAAAATGGCTCACAAATGTCTTTCTGCTCACACTTGCTATGCTAACCGCTACTTCAGGTAATTTAGAATCATACATCTCTGTGTTTTTCCCACTGTTAGCTATAACCTCTACATCATGTTGATCCGAACCATTTTTCGAATCAACACTCCTCCAAATGGTTCATAGGTGACAGCATAACCAATAAGAATTTCTTCTTACAGACCTAAAACTATTCCCCTTTACAAAATAATTAGTCTTAAACTGAAATTTATCATGGCATTGGCTGTGGGACTAGATTTATATGAATTCTGAGGCATTCTCAAGATTGAAACCTACTTTTGTTACCAGTATATCTCCTTGCCTATTAGAATTCTAACAGTAAAGTCATTAACACTGCAAGCTGAATGCTGAGTCTCTTATTTTGCTTGTTTGTTTATTCAACATAAAATATGGGGGGTGTTTCCCTGTACTGTTTGATTTGGAATCGTTACACTCTGTTGTTGATTTTGATCAACTGGAACTGATAGGTGGATTTGTTGGTGTAAACGTTGGAACTGATGTTTCTGACCTGCCGTCTGCTTCAAATATGGTTAATATACTAAAGGCACATCAAATTACTCATGTGCGTCTATATGATGCCAACGCCCAATTACTGAAAGCCCTTTCGAACACTAGTATTGAAGTAATTGTTGGTGTCACCAATGAGGATGTCCTAAGAATAGGAGAATCTCCATCAGCAGCTGCAGCCTGGATTAATAAAAATGTACTTGCCTATGTGCCATCAACTAATATCACAGTTATAGCAGTTGGCAGTGAGGTTCTTTCGACAATCCCGAATGTTGCTCCTGTTCTAGTTCCTGCCATGAATTCTCTTCACAAAGCCCTGGTTGCTGCAAACCTTAACTTTCGGGTCAAAGTCTCAACACCACACTCTATGGATATTATCCCCAAGCCTTTTCCTCCTTCTACTGCCACCTTTAACTCTTCATGGAACTCCACAATGGTCCAACTGCTTCAGTTTTTGAAGAACACAAATTCCTCTTTCATGTTAAATGCCTACCCTTATTATGGATACACTAAAGGAGACGGCATTTTCCCCATTGAATATGCTCTTTTCAAACCACTTCCTTCGGTGAAGCAAATTGTTGACCCAAACACTCTATTCCACTATAACAGCATGTTTGATGCTATGGTGGATGCTGCCTATTATTCTATAGATGCCTTACATTTCAGTGATATACCCGTTGTTGTGACCGAGACTGGCTGGCCATCGTTGGGTGGATCAAACGAACCAGATGCTACTGTAGGAAATGCTGAGACATACAACAATAACCTGATTCGGCGAGTCCAGAATGATTCAGGTCCCCCTAGTCAGCCAAACATACCAATAAGTGCATACATATATGAACTATTTAATGAAGACAAGAGGAATGGACCAATATCAGAAAAAAATTGGGGCATCTTTTATCCTAATGGTAGTGCTATTTATCCCTTACGTTTAAGTGCTTCCGGCCAGATTAATGGAACATCTGCATCAGTTTTCTGTGTGGCAAAAGATGGTGCAGACAGTGATAAGCTGCAAGCTGGGCTGAACTATGCTTGTGGACAAGGTGGAGCAAACTGTGCTGCTATTCAACAAGGACAGCCATGCTATCTCCCGAACAATGTGAAAAGCCACGCCTCTTTTGCTTTCAATGATTATTACCAGAAAACTCATAGTACCGGAGGAACATGTGACTTCGATGGTACTGCTACAGTTACTACCAAGGATCCTAGTAAGTTGATATGATATATTCTTGTTTCTATTCTAACTCAAATCTTCTGGTATGGTACACTTATATCACTTCCTAGTTCTTTCCTTGGACTTGCACACAATGTTATTTTTAAATTGCATGCTTACTAAGCTGCCATGGAATTTGAATTATTTTATGTTGAATTTAGTGTCCTGGTTCCTATTAGCTTATTCCTTAGAAAGCTACCTAAGCATTTAATTCCTTGTAATATATTGCAGGTTATGGATCCTGTATATACACTGGAAGGTATAAAATCTTAATCCATGCACATCCTCCATGTTTCTGTTTATTTGGTTCAGAAATAATTGTTACCTTTTTTCAGAGAAATCTTATATCTGTTCATTGAATTTTGACGGCAGTTCTAACTCGAGGGGCCGGGGAATGAGTTTGGCTCCGACGGCACTGGGACCTTCAAGCTCCTCCAAAGCAACTTCAAACATGCAAGTGTGTAGTCTTCAGTATTTGATATCTGTTGTTGGGGCATTTTTGGCTCTGGTGGTGTTATGACCGAAAAGATGGTGGAATCATAGTTATCATCGATTTTGTTTCTAACATCACATTGATCCATTTTATTTATTTCTACATATCTGTAATTTTCACCTTGTTCATTCGGGTATCATTTGTAATTTATCTCTTTATGATAGGTAGTTGCTTCAAATAGGAACAGCACAGTGATTGACGACCTTATTTTGAGTTGAGTTTTGACCATGCAAAATCATGAACTGGACAACATTCTCCCTTGACCTCGAGATTCATTATTTAAAAGAACGAGTGTGATTGCATGATTGGGTTTTACATTATATCGAAATAGTTAGTTGATCAAAATTAAAAAATTGTAAATGCTGAATAATATAGTAACCAACTACAATGATCAATTCAATAACCCATTATTGTAAAAACATTTTACTGTAGATGAATGACAATTAAACTCACCAAAGGTGTGAAAATGATCTTTGTATTACTTCTACACTTATCTTTTATAATATGAAAAATAAATTTTTTATCTTGTGTGATGCAGCGCATGTAACATTATTGTTCAAAACTAAATAGCAAGAGGAATTCCGTTGAATAAAAGTGATCTGGGCATGGATGCAGGCTCAGGAGGAGGGTATGTCTGGGCAGTAAGTGCCGGATTCAACGCCGCCCTTGCCGCCATTTCCACTAAGCTCCCTCTTCCGCAGGTATTTTATTCATTCATATTTCTCATCAGATCAATAGATTATGAATTAGATCCTGATTCTGCCTGCATAAACAGTTACTTAGGTACGCCTTTGTGGCAC
>JASCZI010181280.1:143590-154934 GCA_036250425.1 Stylosanthes scabra | reverse complement strand
TACATAACAGGTAAGCGCCGTGAAAATTGTGGCGGAGTTTCCTCGAACAGCTTCGAACAAATTACTGAGGAGAGTTCTGAGGGATCAAATGAAGCGTGAGCTATCAATTCACAGCAGAATTTAGCGACATGATCAGTCACTTTCAATCTCAGAATTTATATAAGTGAAGAAAGAAAATGCAATGTCCTCATGGAAGAATACATAATTTGTATACAAGTGGATTTTATCAATAATAAATTATGATTTAGTTAAAAAGTTTCGGAAGACAAAAGTGAAATGTTTTGGTTTTATCAATTTATTTAATACATGTGATAGAATCTTTAAAGATTCTTAAAATATTTGTTAGCAAGATTTGTTCTTTAGGTTATAATATTATAAATAATTTTAATTATTTTGTTCATTGTAAGTTTGATTATTCTCTGAATGCAAATTTAATTATTCTAGTTATTGATTATTTAATTAAAAAATACATGAATTAATATATGATTGTGAAATATTTTTGTTTTTCTTTTCATTAGTTGATTTTTTTTTTAAAATAATAATAGAAAATAAAAATGACTAATAAAGGTGGCTGATAGATTTTTTTTTTTTTTTAAAAAAATTTCTGACGGTATTTTCAAAGGACTAGTCAAAAACTAATTCACTGCAACAACAACGCTCAAGCTTGCTTAGTTGCTTGCAAGGACACCCTGTAACTCAAACTTGGAAAATTTGGACATGGCAAAGAGCGTAAGGGACCTGTCACTTACTGACTTTGTCAATGCAGGCTTATCAGTGCCAGAAGCCACTGAATTTGATGCTGCTTTGAGGGAAATTCTGTCCCTTTGTGTTTCCTCTACAGATATCTGGCGCCAAATTGTCACTAACATTGTTCAAAATTAAATAGTAAGAGGCATTCCGTTGAATAAAAGTGATGTGGGTAGGGAAGTGAGTGAGAGGAATCCGTAGCATGGATGCAGGCTCGGGAGGAGGCTATGGCTGGGCAGTATGTGCTGGATTCAACGCCGCCCTTTCCGCCATTTCCACTAAGCTCCCTCTTCCTCAGGTATTCTCTTCATTCATATTTCTCATCAAGTAGATCATGAATTAGATCCTGAATCTGCATAAACAGTTTGTTAGGTACGCCTTTGTGGCAGTCTTCAATGTCACCATGTGGGGATGCTATGTCAACAGCCTCAAAGCCCTCTCTTCTCTTCAAGCAACCGTCACCAATTTCGCCACTAATTTCATCTCTTCCGGTTTGGCTGGTTTCTTCTTCTTCCACGGATCACTCTCTCCTCAGGTACACCACACCACACCACACCACACCACACCACACCACACCAACTGTTTGTTAATATGCTTCAAAGAAACATAAACAACAACACTTTGTTTTTTTCAATTATATTGAAAATCATGGCTTGTCATTACTCATCATAATTGGTGTAGTGATTCTTAGCAAGTCAGGAAAAGCTCAGAACCGATTAGATGGGTTTTGTTTAGCATGATGCCGTTGATTCTTGTTGCCTTTGCCTTTGCCTTTGCCGAATGGATGGATCTCTCTAGTTATATGCCATTTAACTGTTTGCAACACCTTGTGGATCTTTTGATTCCTATCTTACTATGATTTCAATTTTCAAGCTTCAAAGATCTTTGGCATTCCAAACACGTAAATGATATGAAAACAATACGAATATATCTCAAATTGGTTTATTGACAAGTGATTGCTAAATGAGTTGTGATCTCAATGGTGACATTTTTTTCTCTTATGTTAGGTAGCAAGTACTTGAATTAACTGAAAATTAAACTTTAATGTATAGTGGCGACATCTTGAAGATGTGGTTTTTTGGGTGATGAAAGAAAGGGACATGCTGTAAAATTCTCAAAATGCGCCAACATTTTAATTGCCATTGTTTTTGTTTTTCAACAAGTAATATTCTAAACGATGAAAAGAAAATACATTAAAGAAACAAAAATTCTGCACGCAAGGCTGTAGACTACCAGTGATTGGTAATATTCCTTGCTTGCAATCAAGTTAATAACCTACGAAATGGTCTTTCATTATTTTCTACCGTCCCTTAATATTTAATAACCTTAGGTAAGCTATGTTTGCAGAGCACAACATTCTTACCACCCCTGGGTTAGACACTTGATCTTCCTTGTCTTCTCTCTCTCAATATCCATCATTACTTTCCAAGCAAAATGGGCAGAAGAGTAGCAGTAGCATCTAACAAAAATAGTAGAGATCTATCATTCAAATGGTTCCCATATCTCTCTAATGGATACAAGCAACAAAATACAAAACTCATAAATAAATGAATAAATATAAACAATAATTAAACAAACTCCAAGTGATACATCTACTAAACGAGTAAGTAAGTAAACACTAAATTGACTAAACAGCAACTAAAACAAACCCGGGGTTCTGGAATCTTGAACCATACTCTCTTACTGAAAGTGCGATCCATCTATCTATCATGTTACAAAATCCATAATCTGTCACTCTCAACAAAAATTAAAAACGAACCCAGTAAGAGAGTAAAAAACCTGATTTATTCACAAAGTGGTACATATTCACATCCCCACCATATTTACTGCAAAATCTACATGCTAGAATGTGCAGCTGAGTGATGATGATATCAGGAGGAAGAGGAGGAGGAGGAGGAGGAGGAGGAGGAGGAGGAGGAAGACCCTCTCGAGTTCAGCCGCAACGTATTCATGGGCGCCGATGACGTCTGTGTCAGCATCGGGGAAGAGGATACATAGGGAGATGGTGGAGCTCAACAATGAGCCTCCTCCGTACTGCTCCGCTGGCCCCAAGGGCGACAACCTCTATCACTGGATTGCCTCCATCATTGGCCCCCTGGTATCCTATGCCCATGCATTTTCAATTCTATTTCTTTCTTTTCAACCATTCAAATCTTAATTTCATCTCTTCTCTCTCTCTCTCTCACTTGTTTACAGGAACAGCATACCAAGGTGGCATATTTTTCCTTGACATCATCCTTCCTTCTGATTATCCCTTCAATCCTCCTCAGGTATTCCTAATTAATCCTGTGTGAACTGATTTTGTTCTGAGTAATTCAATATGTAAGTCCTGCCTTGGATTCCTTTAACTGTTTTAGGTGGTATTCAAAACTTGCATTTACCATTGTAATGTTGGCTCTGATGGCCATGTTAGTCTTGGAATATTGAAGGATGGTTGGAGTCCAGCGCTAACCATTACCAAAGTGCTAACTGCAATTAGATCACTTTTGACAAATCCTGACCCTTGTAAGTTCTTTCGCTCTCTTCTCAAACTCACAATGTGGAATGGATTCTCCTCAATTTTAAGAGTTATGATCATGATGCTTGTTCCAGATAACGCTGTTGTCCCTGGCATTGCTCACTTGTATTTGGAAAACAAAGCAAAACATGATCTTGTTGCTGGAGAGTAGACTGCTCGATTTGCCAAGTGATTTATTCTTATAGCCTTTTAACATCTTCTTTTGTGTCATGTCTTCAATGTCTATGTGAATACTAGTTAGTTCATACATGTATCTCCTTGTCACAAGCTTCGGTTATAAAATAAGCAAGATGTTGTTATTCTTGAATTCAAGCTCTGCTTTCAATTTGGCATTCTCAATCAATTCTACTACTTGTCAAGCTTAGCCATCAGGTGAAATGTTATGTATTAACATAGAGTCTAGTATATTGAGCCAAGTCATACCATTGCACTGTTAGATTAAGTTTGGGACCTAAACGAGATTTGTCATAATACTCTGTGTAAGATAGTTGCTCTGTCAATCGGGAACAAAGAAAAGGTAGTCAATCAACCTCATTTAAATATAGTTTACATTTGTCAAAACTATAGAAATATCAAGATAACAAGTAATAGGATTTAGTTAAAAACTTCCTTGAGGACCTTAGTTAAGAGGATGAAAGTGGAAAGTTTTGTTTTTTAATGTATTTACTGCATCTAAGACTTAAAAGTTTATATTTGATTTATATCTTTTTATTAATTTTCGGGTAATGCTAGGTACTCTTATTTTACCCAACCAAGTTAACAAAAACCATTCTCATTAAAAACGCGTGTTACACAGACTTATTTTCTCCTCTAATGGTTCCTGTTTGTTTTCTATATAAATTCCTATTCGTCTTCCCTATAAATTCCTGTTCATATTTACTCGTGTCTCTGCTTTGAGAGAGGCACTAGGAGAGAGGGATACGCATCAACAATAATGACTTGGTTGGACTATTTTTAATATCTTTGAAGAGTACCTTTAGAATATTTGTTAGCAAGATTTTTGTTTCTTTTATGTATTTTCTTTTCATGAATTAGAATATTATCTTTTGAAAAACAGAAAGTTATGGCAATTAAAATGTTGGCACATTTTGAGAATATTACAACACGTCCCTTTCGTGCAGCCCCTAAATGAACACATCTTCAACCTGCCTGCCGCCATACATTAAAGTGTTCACCATTGAGATCACAACTTATTCAGCAATCACTTATAAACAACTACCCCTCTCCAAAAACAACTACATTTCTTAGTCATTCTTTTTCCTTTTAAGAACATAACAGAATAGAACAACCTCAAGCTTGCTTGTAAGAACAAGCTGTATCTCAAACTTCGAAAGTGGCAATGGGAAAGAGCATAAGGGAGCTGGGAGTTAGTGACTTTATGAACGCAGGCTTATCAGTGGCAGAAGCCATTGAATTTGATGCTGTTTTGAGGGAAATTCTCTCCCGTTGTGTTTCCTCTACAGATATCTGGCGCCAAATTGTGACTGAGAGAGTGCTGAAGCCATCGCAGCCTCATTCACTGCACCAACTTGTTTATTACTCTCTCTATCACTCTTCTTCCCATGCTTCTGATGATGCTGATCCTCCTTTATATTGGTTCCCCTCTCTGTTAGTACTCTTAACTGTGTTTATCCTACACACACCCTGTTCTCTATTATCTGTCACAGCAGCTTTTTGTATTTTAATTCATATACATTAATCTAACGGTGTATCTCTATAGTATGTGTCTGTCACTGTTCAATTTCATTGCCGAGTTTTGATTCCAGAGAGCAGGCCAGAGACACCAACTTGGGTCGCCTCATGGAAACATATGGTCCTAAGCTATTGGGAGCTTCCTATACAGACCCCATTACTAGTTTCCCTCTCTTCCATAAATTCTCTGTTGAACACCCTCAGGCAAGTTCTAACACCTAACAGTTCCCCGCTTCATTTCGGTAATTTCATTATGTGCTGTTCTGGTTTGTAATAAAAATATTTAGTGTCTTTGTTATTGGGGCAGGAGTATTGGCCCATTGTTCTTAAAGAACTCTCAGTTTCATTCCTTGAAGCTCCAAGATGCATTTTGGATACTTCTGATCCCTCAAAGCCTGGAGGAACTTGGCTTCCGGGCGCTGTCTTGAATATCGCTGATTGCTGCTTGCAGCCGAGCATGCGGCCCTACAAACCAGATGACAGTTTAGCCATTGTCTGGAGGGATGAAGGATTTGATGATATCGAGGTGAATCATATCACCCTCAAACAACTTCGACAGCAAGTAACGTATGATCTCATGATTAGTTCACTTATCATGCTGCTATTATTCTTTTCCTAATTGTGTCTCAATCTATTGTTCTGATTCCCCAAAACACACACACACACTTGAAGGAGATACTCAATCTGTAATCTTTTTTCGAATGTGCTTTTCCGTTTTATTTCAGGCTGGTGGCAAATGCAATTGAAGCCACATTCTCAAAGGGAGATGCAATTGCAATTGACATGCAAATGACAGCCAGTGCTGTCATTATATATTTGGCCATTGTTCTAGCAGGATGTGTTGTGGTCTCAATAGCTGATAGCTTTGCACCAAAAGAAATTGCAACTCGCCTGCACATTTCTAAGGCAAAGGGAATATTCACACAGGTAATATTTTTAATTTTGGTGGTGTATAATGTAGAAGAAAGGTTACTGGCCTACTGCTGATATAAAATCATTTGTGTCTTCATCTGGTAGCATAGGCTTAAGAAGAGTTGGTCCTTGACATTGTCAGCTTGAATTTGTTTTTCAGGATTTCATATTTCGAGGTGGCAGGAAATTCCCTCTGTACCGGTAAAATTTGGCGCCTTTATAGTTGTTACAACATTGAAATAATATGTTTTTGGTCTAAACCACTAGTATACACGGGGTTATTTCTGTTGTACTTAGTTTCTGGTAAAATTGACAATGCAACATTTGTTAGGGTATATTTTGGAATGATTGTTCCACTGCCCCTCTTTGGCTAAAGATTGGAATATTTATCATTGCAATTTAATTGATGCTTAATGCAACATGAATGCCCCTCTCAGACTGAATTACCTCACACCTTTGAAAATGAGAAATCTCTAGCTTGCTTGTTCTAATGCTTGAATTTTGTGAATATTATGGTGGTTCTTTTTACAAATCAATGGCTAGACTCATCTTTACGTGTTCTTATTGTTCTGAGCAGTCGAGTCGTGGAAGCAGGCGCATGTAAAGTAATCGTGCTCCCTGTGATAGGTGATGATGTAGGAGTAGAAATAAGAAAACAAGATATATCATGGAAGGCTTTTCTCTCTTTTGGAAGGAAGCATCCAAGGTCATGTGCATTCAATGTTCTTACTAATGCAATTTTCCAAACTAAAACCAGAAAGGAGAGAAGTTGAATTGTTTCTCTTGTGTATTCATAACAGATCACCACACTACTCTCCAGCATATCAATCAATTGATTCTGTGACTAACATACTTTTCTCATCTGGAACCACAGGTAAATATTCTCCCTTGAATAACATCATGCAGAGAATATTACCATTATAAAGATCTTCTATTTATATTTTTTGCTTTTCCAGGGGAGCCAAAAGCTATTCCTTGGACTCATCTTTCGCCAATAAGAAGTGCTGCTGATGCATGGGCTTGCTTTAGTATTCAAGCTGGAGATGTCTATTGCTGGCCTACAAATTTAGGATGGGTAGTGGGACCAACTCTATTATATTCATGTTTTCTAACTGGCGCAACTCTTGCTCTCTGCCATGGTTCTCCTCTTGGCCGTGGTTTTGGAAAATTTGTTCAGGTGATTGTCCCAATCACAATAATAATTTAGAGTTTAATTTCAATGTAAAACATTTTATTCATTTAACTTTGTTTGTGTAGGATGCAGGTGTTACCATTTTGGGAACAGTTCCAAGCATAGTAAAAAATTGGAAGAATACGCAATGTATGGAAGGCTTGGATTGGACAAAGATAAAGTAGTGTCTATCATAAGCCTAAATTAATCAAGCAATTTATATGAAAAAATGAACTAAAGAACTGTGGTTGTATTCAGAACATTTTGTTCCAGTGGCGAAACCTCAAATGTTGATGATGACCTTTGGCTTTCTTCAAAATCTTACTACAAGCCAGTCATTGAAGTTTGTGGTGGTTCTGAGCTTGCATCTGGTTTTGTCGTGGGAAACTTAATGCAGCCACAAGCTTTTGGAACATTTAGCAATCCTTCAATGACAGCTGGCTTTGTCATCCTTGATGAAAATGGAGTTCCTTATGTCAGTACATTTTTTTTGTTTATTACATGATTTTATTTTCTTGTGCCTCTTCAACTTGACACTGCAAACAATCATGCTAAATTTCTAATACATTTGTGTAAAATCTTATATTTGGGGTTAGACTTCATTGTTATTATTTTTTTTTTTTTTGGCTCTTGAACAAATATAACAGCCAGAGGATGTACCCTGTGTTGGTGAAGCGGCCTTATTCCCTCACATTATGGGAGCAACTGACAGATTGCTTAATGCTGATCATGATGAAGTGTACTTCAAGGGAATGCCTATTTACAAAGGAAAGTTATATGCTTCAGTAAGAAAAACACTGTTCATACACTAAACACTCTTCACGCCCATATAAAAATATAATTGTTACTAATTAATTTTGTATTTAAATTATTTTTTAATGAACAAAACAAAGAGAATTCGCATTTGGTTGTTAAGAAAATTATGTGCCAAAATAGAGTTTGTTATAAAGGTTTTTTTTTTTTTTTTTGGTGACTAGTTTGTTATAAAGGTTGTATATAGTGAGATTGCTTCTGTAAATATACTTAGTGCCACTGCAATGGATGTTTTCACTTGTAGATACAGTTATATTGAAAATATTCATTATTCGGTGACAAAAAATAACATAATCCATCAGACTTCAAAAACATGTTTTCATATACACAATTGCTTGTTTTCAATTGGAAATTCTGGGAAAATTGGGAATGGGAATAGCCTATTTGGAATACGATTTGAACCATGGATCTGTTAACAGGTTCTTAGGAGACATGGAGATATACTGAAGAGAACTGTTGGAGGGTATTTCCTTGTGCAAGGAAGAGCTGATGACACCATGAATCTTGGTGGAATAAAGGTATTACTTTTTTGGTGTAGGAGTGCTATATCTTTCCATGACTATAGCCTGCATAAACTTACAAGAATGGAAGATACTATTTAAATTTGTAATTGATTGGGTTCCTCCTCTGAAAATTCTTAAAAATTGACATGATCATATCTGCTCTTAACATTATTAGAAAGCTTTCTTCGAAGAGTTGTTCTCCTAATTGCTTGGAATGCTGTGTTAATGTAATGATATGTAGACAAGTTCAGTAGAAATTGAGCGTGTATGCGATATGGCCGATGAATGCATCATAGAGACAGCAGCAATCAGTGTCGCTCCCGCAAGTGGAGGCCCTGATCAACTTGTTATATTTGTAGTTTTGAAGGAAGGATATAATACAGATGTAGAAACTCTGAAGAAGAAATTCTCTAAGGCCATTCAGAGCAACCTTAATCCTTTGTTTAAGGTTTGACACTCATGATTGATTTTAAGCAATTACAATTACAAATATGAATAATGCATATATAGATCCATGTTCTTGAGGTGTGAAGGGAAATCAACATGATTCAGGTATGAATTAACAATGGTGACTCTTGGTATTACATAACAGGTAAGTGCTGTAAAAATTGTGGCGGAGTTTCCTCGAACAGCTTCGAACAAATTACTGAGGAGAGTCATGAGGGATCAAATGAAGCGTGAGCTATCAATTCACAGCAGAATTTAGCAACATGATCATTGGTTCCCAACACACCAGAGCCATGCAACGAGATTCAGTCACTTTCAATCTCAGAATTTATATAAGTGAAGAAAGAAAATGCAATGTCCTCATGGAATAATACATAATTTGTATACTAGTGGAATTTATCAATAATAAATAATGATTTAGTTAAAAAGTTTCGTAAGACAAAGTGTTAAGACTTAAGAGGACGACAGTGAAATGTTTTGGTTTTTATCAATTTATTTAATACATGTGATAGGATCTTTAAAGATTCTTAAAATATTTGTTAGCAATTTTTGTTCTTAAAGTTATACTATTATAAATAATTTTAATTATTTTTTTGTAAGTTTGATTATTCTATTAATGCAAATTTAATTATTCTAGTTATTAATTACAGGTGAGAGTATCCTTAGTTAATTATATTTATTTGTTGGTTGTTGCTGATATTCTATGGTTATCTAGGAGTTAATATATTTGAGAGTCTATGCATTTGATTGTTGATGATAATGATAAATGAGTTACGGATAATAACTCATATATTATGTGGGGATTATTTTTATTCTGTTTAGATGATAATATTTTTTAATTTTGGATAATAATTTTTTTATTTTGAATAATAATTTATTCTAATGTTAATTCTATAGCACTATTATTTTAAAAAAAAAATAAAAATAAAAATGACTAATAAAAGTGGCCGATAGATACTTGACATTACGGTTGTAGCTGTTGGTCTAAAATCTAAATGATTGTTTTTATATTTAAATCTAGTTTGACAAATCTGGACTCTGGAGTTAGGTGTAAAGCATCACGTGGCCGCCATGGACACCTCACCTCATTCTCATATCACTTGTTAATAACAACTACCCCCCTCTCCACTAACTACCACCACTTCTTACTCATTCTTTTCCCTCTTCAGAACATAACACACTGCAACAACGCTCAAGCTTTCTTGCAAGGACAGCTTGTAACTCAAACTTGGAAAAATTGGACATGGCAAAGAGCATAAGGGACCTCTCACTTACCGACTTTCTCAATGCAGGCTTATCAATGGCAGAAGCCATTGAATTTGATGCTGCTTTAAGGGAAATTCTGTCCCTTTGTGTTTCCTCTACAGATATCTGGCGCCAAATTGTCACTCGGAGATTGCTGAAGCCATCTCATCCTCATTCATTTCACCAACTTGTTTGTTACTCTAACTATCACTCTTCTTCCCATGCTTCTGATTATGCTGATCCTCCTCTTTACTGGTTCCCTTCTCTGTAAGCACTCTTAACTTTAGCAGTTTTGTATTCAGATATAGTATGATCTCTCACTGTTCAATTTCATTGCTGAATTTTGATTCCAGGGAGCAGGCCAGAGGCACCAACTTGGGTAGCCTCATGGAAACATATGGTCCTAAGCTCTTGGGAGATTCCTATACAGACCCCATTACTAGTTTCCCTCTCTTTCACAAATTCTCTGTTGAACATCCTCAGGCAAGTTCTAACTTCTAACACTTAACAGTTCCCAGCTTCATTTTGGTAATTTCACTATGTGCTGTTCTGGTTTGTAATAAAGAAAATAATAGTGTCTTGTTATTGGTGCAGGAATATTGGTCCATTGTTCTTAAAGAACTCTCAGTTTCATTCCTTGAAGCTCCAAGGTGCATTTTGGATACTTCTGATCCCTCAAAGCCTGGAGGAACTTGGCTTCCCGGCGCTGTCTTGAATATCGCTGATTGCTGCTTGCAGCCGAGCATTCGGCCCTACAAACCAGATGACAGTTTAGCCATTGTCTGGAGGCATGAAGGATTTGATGATACCGAGGTGAATCATATCACGCTCAAACAACTTCGACAGCAAGTAACGTATGATCTCATGATTAGTTCACCTATCATGCTGCTATTATTCTTTTCCTAATTGTATCTCACTCTATTGTTCTGACTATTTTTTTTTTTTTCACTTGAAGTAGTGTTCAATCTGTGTTCTCTTTTCTAACATGTATTTTTCTTTTTTATTTCAGGCTAGTAGCAAATGCAATTGAAGCAACATTCTCAAAGGGAGATGCAATTGCAATTGACATGCAAATGACAGCCAATGCTGTCATTATATATTTGGCCATTGTTCTAGCAGGATGTGTTGTGGTCTCAATAGCTGATAGCTTTGCGCCAAAAGAAATCGCAACTCGCCTGCATGTTTCTAAGGCAAAGGGAATATTCACACAGGTAACATTTTTACTTTTGGTGTTGTATATGACTCTGAATAAAGACTACTAGGCTACTTCTGATTTAAAAACATTTGTAAGTCTTC
>JASCZI010181280.1:119282-143580 GCA_036250425.1 Stylosanthes scabra | reverse complement strand
ATAAGCTTTAAGAAGTGTTGGTCTTTGACATTGTCAGCATGAATTTGTTTTTCAGGATTTCATACTTCGAGGTGGCAGGAAATTCCCTCTGTACAGGTAAAAATTTGTTGTCTTTATAGTTGTTGGCTTGTTGCAACATCAAAAGAATATTTTTTTTGGTATAAACCACTAGTATCCACAGGGCTAATTCTGCTGTACTTAATTTCTTGTACAACTTACAATATAACTTGTAAAATGAGAAATCTCAAGCTTTCTTGTACTAATGTTTGAATTTTGGGAATATTGTGGTTGTTCTTTTTACAAATTAATAGCTAGACTAACGGAAACTTGTTCTTCTTGGTCCTTGCAGTCGAGTCGTGGAAGCAGGCGCATCTAAAGTTATCGTGTTCCCTGTGATAGGTGACGATGTAGGAGTACAATTAAGAGAACAAGACATATCATGGAAGGCTTTTCTTTCTTATGGAAGGCAGCATTCAAGGTAACTTCCATTACAATTTGCTTGACAGTCCATTTATCTAAACTAAAATCAGAAAGGCAAGAAGTTGAATTGTTTCTTTTGTGTATATTCATAGCAGATCACCACACTACTCTCCAGTATATCAATCCATTGATTCTGTCACTAACGTACTTTTCTCATCTGGAACCACGGGTAAATGTTCTCCCTCTGAATAACATCAGGTAGGAGATTATTACCATTGTAATGATCTTCTGTTTATAAATTCTGCTTTTTCCAGGGGAGCCAAAAGCTATTCCTTGGACACATCTTTCACCAATTCGAAGTGCTGCCGATGGATGGGCTTGCATTGATGTTCAAGCTGGAGATGTCTATTGCTGGCCTACAAATTTAGGATGGGTTATGGGACCAACTCTATTATATTCATGTTTTCTAACTGGTGCAACTCTTGCTCTCTACCATGGTTCTCCTATTGGCCGTGGTTTTGGAAAATTTGTTCAGGTGATTCTCCCAAACACTAATAGTTTAGAGGCTAATTGCAATGTAAAACCATTTATTCATTTAACCATGGGTGTGTAGGATGCAGGTGTTACCATTTTAGGAACAGTTCCAAGCATAGTAAAAGCTTGGAAGAGTACGCGATGTATGGAAGGCTTGGATTGGACAAAGATAAGGTAGTGTCTATCATAAGTATAATTAATGAAGCAATTTATATGAAAAATGAACTGAAGAACTGTGGTTGTATGCAGAACATTTTGTTCCACTGGTGAAACCTCAAATGTTGATGATGACCTTTGGCTTTCTTCAAGATCTTACTACAAGCCAATCATCGAAAGTTGTGGTGGTTCTGAGCTTGCATCTTGTTATGTCATGGGAAGCTTACTGCAGCCGCAGGCTTTCGGAACATTTAGCACACCATCAATGACTGCTGGCTTTGTGATCCTTGATGAAAATGGAGTTCCTTATGTCAGTACATTTTTCCTGCTTATGACATTATTTTTCTCCAACTTGACACTGCATAAAATCATGCTAATACCTTGCTGTAAAAATCAAATCTTTGGGGTTAGGCTTCTTTAATTTCTTTAAAATGTTTTTCCTTATCTTTTTTATCACTTCAACAAATATAACAGCCAGAGGATGTACCTTGTGTTGGCGAAGTGGCCTTATTCCCTCACATTATGGGAGCAACTGACAGATTGCTTAATGCTGATCATGATGAAGTGTACTTCAAGGGAATGCCTATTTACAAAGGAAAGGTATATGCTGTTTGAAATAATGTAATCTATCAGATTTCAAGAACATGTTTGCATATACACAACTATTTGTTTACAAATGGAAACTCAAAATAATTGGGAAACTCAATATGATTTGGACTATGGATTTACTAGCAGGTACTTAGGAGACATGGAGATATACTGAAGAGAACTATTGGTGGGTATTTTATTGTTCAAGGAAGAGCTGATGACACCATGAATCTTGGTGGAATAAAGGTATTAATTTATGGTGTAAGAGTGTTGTATTTTATCTTAATAAGAATGTGAGCTACTATGTAAATTTGTAATTGAAGGATTACTCTGAAAATTCATAAAAACTCACATGATCGTTTCTGCTCTTTACAATAGCATTCTTGAAAGAGTTGTTCATATTAAGTACTTGGAGTGTTATGTTAATGTAATGATGATATGCAGACAAGTTCAGTAGAAATCGAGCGTGTATGCGATAGGGCCGATGAATGCATCATGGAGACAGCTGCAATCAGTGTAGCTCCTGCAATTGGAGGCCCTGAACAACTTGTTATATTTGTAGTTTTGAAGAAAGGATACAATTCAGATGTAGAAAATCTGAAGAAGAAATTCTCTAAAGCCATTCAGAGCAACCTTAATCCTTTGTTTAAGGTTTGACACTCATGATTGATTTTAAGCAATTACAATTACAAATATGAATAATGCACATATAGATCCATGTTCTTGAGGTGTGAAGGGAAATCAATATGATTTGGTTATGAATTAACAATGTTGACTCTTTGTATTACATAACAGGTAAGCGCCGTGAAAATTGTGGCGGAGTTTCCTCGAACAGCTTCGAACAAATTACTGAGGAGAGTTCTGAGGGATCAAATGAAGCGTGAGCTATCACTTCACAGCAGAATTTAGTGACATGATCATTGGTTCCCAACACACCAGAGCCATGCAACGAGATTCAATCCCATGGAACTTAGTGAAGAAAGAAAATGCAATGTGCTCATAGAAGAATGCATAATTTTGTATACTAATGAATAAATAATAAATAATGTATTTAGTACACAGGAACCATTAGTATAATACCTATTATTTATAAAATGTGTATCATAGTAATAAATAATAAATGTGAAATTAGTCAAAATAATAAGTGTTTAATATTCTAAGTTTAGATTGTTGAGAAAAGGATGAATTATATTTTATAAAGTATTTTTTTAAAAAAAAAATATCTATATCTCTATCATAAGATTTTTCAAAAACATACTTATATTATTGGTGATATATTGAAGGACATACGACAATAATTCAAGAAGGAATATGCATGACAAAAATGCGACTAACAATTTCAAGGACTGATGAACCTCGTGTCTGGCACTACAGATCAAGCTGAAACTGAATTGACACCTCCCCTCAAAACTTCTAACACCTCAACCTACCGAGTCTTATCAAAATTATTGAGCAGTTAAACTCCCAAGGTATGAGCAAGCATCCATCATCCCTCTTCTTCAAAAATGGTGGGAAAAACGTGGTAATGACCAAGAACTGTGAACTTTAAACTGCCATAAAGTAAACATCAAATGAAAGAAGAAATACATCAACGTAGTCGTTACTGCTATATTGTAAAATTCGGGGAAGAATAGAAAAGAAAACTGTGATCCAAAATTTGGGCAAAAACAAAAAGGAGGTTCGGGAACAGTGTTTTAGTACAACAATAGGACACAAACCGAATGTCTCCTGTAAATTCATTCAGAAAACTTTGGTGACAACGAAACAATGGGTAGTCATTTACACAATTTGATACTCAACACCAACTGAAGCCATTTCTAAACTTATGACAGAATGAAAAAGCAAAGGACATAAATACAAATTCGAAACATATACGATTTCTTTGCTCCTGCCAATATCTCATCAAATCGTACGGCCAGCTCCAAAACTATACCGAAGCGGATAGAAGTCAGTGTTTTAAGTATTACACCATCCTGGATTATAGCCTGCGTCTCATTTCTTAGCTAAGATCTCCCCTTTGCACTCACTACCAGCAGCAACCACAAAACCTGCTCCAACCTGGCATGACCGACAACATCATTATTGTCCAGTTCAATTTGCAACCATAAAAATGAGTCCCCAGATCAGTCTTCAAATTTTTATTTTGTAGACAAATTAGTCCCCAAATCAAACAGTTTATCTTTGTAGAAGGTTTGGTATGAGAATTTTTATAAAAAAATTGGTAACTTTCATGCTTATTAAATAATGGGACTGATTTGTCTAAACATTTTGGCAGAGTACGTATGACATGAGACTGATTTGTCTAAAAATAAAAAAGTTGGGAGACTAATTTTGGTAACTAAAATTTGTTGGGAACTAAATTGGTCGACTAAAAATTTCTTGGATACTGATTGGGTATTACTCAAATTAAAAAATAGAAAAGAAGAAGTGAATTACTTGACAATCTTTTAGTACGGCACGTTCTTGTAGCTGTACATTGCTGCAGATCACGGAACCTTGGATTGAACAACAGTCACCAATGGTAACATGATTCATAACTACTGAATTAACAACCTACAACCATAATAGAAAAAACCGAGGGAATTAGTATAAACTACTTGTAAATAGTACATTGTTGCTGATCGATGAGGATTAGAGAGAATCACACACATATCATCCCACCTTAACATTTGCACCTATCCTGCAGTGACGGCCAATGACAGACCGTTTCACACTGCATTTGTCACCCATCTGTGAACCTTCCCCCAGCATACAATGTGGTCCTACCTAAAACAAATCAACAGCATATGAACTTTAAGACTGGAAAATAACAGTAATGCAGAATACTGTATATCAGACAGAAATGCTAATGTACAAATACATAACCAGTTGCACCTGCACTTGAACTTTGCAATGTACTTAATTAACTAACTTACAGTTGTTTTTGCTCCAAGTTCTGCCGAAGGATGGATAATGTTATTATGAGCAGAGAATGAATACCCTGACAAATGATTAGCTTCTCCTATCACCTGACAGATTAAAAATAAATATAACCCAAGAAAGTAGAATTTACCTAAAGTAAAATGCAAGACAATATCAAGTGCCTGATAAAATAACATAATTAATATAACTCACATCTCGATTTATATCACTGTATGCTTGTATAGAATTTAGGCGCGCACAGTACTTGTTGCTTCCAGCAATATAAACACAACATTTATGGGTTTTTCTAAAAGATGTGCCATTAGGGCCCAGAACATATCGTTGATGAAACGTCTGCTCAGATGCATTAGCAAGTATTTGAGATAGCATTTGTTGACTGCTTTGAGCAATAATCTTCTCGGTTCCATTTTCTTCTACTTGTGATATGCCATTCAGTAATGCTTCTGATTTCTACCTCTCATTTAGAAAAATTGAATTAGGTTAGAATCCCAAAAAAATTTAAATCTACATCTCTGCAAACCTTAAACAACTAACCAGTTGGCTCCGGACAAGATATGGCAATACATCATGTTTTAGGCTATGAAATGTACCCTTTTGATCTAAAACTTCTTGTAGAACTGATCTGCAAGAAAAATATGTATGAGGATAAAAAAAAAAAAAAAAATAGTTTATAATATAGAACATAGAATCTAGATAGAATCTCAGTTAAATAAACACACCTTTTGAATGCATACAAGTGAGCATCCATTAGATCAGCTCTGATTTCTATCTACATGAAGAACAAAAAACCCAGAAAATTAACTAAATAAGGAGATAGGGTCATACACTGATACAAGTCTTTCATTTAACTTTCTACTATTCAGATAGCACACTGATAGTTCCATTAAAAAATGATGTTTTTACGTGTTAAAAAATTTGTGTAATTCTGAATACAAGCAGAATAAAAACTTTCATCTCCAAGCAGACAGAACATAACATAAACATGCAGAAAAAGATATGCAATAATTATAAATAAAAGAAAAATGTGGTTTCAAGTAATGTTTTAGAATAACGAGAATTTCCACAGTTAAAGATGAAGAGCCTCTTATATCAGAGAAGTTATAGGTAGTGGTAACTGGAAGGTTCAAATGCAAGGAAGATAAAAATACCTGGCCAGCTGCACGGAGTATGCTCTTCTGAACTCGGAGATCTTTTTCAACTTCAGCTCCTGAAAAGAGTTGCATCTTTCAAATTAAAGCACATAAAGGTATAGATTAGTGCCAACTACAAGGAAAAGCTTGATATCTTACCAGTTGCTATGTGAAGTAAGAACTGTTGTGTGGGATCCAACCCTATCAAGTTATAGCGGCCAGGTTTCTTGGTTTTGTCTTTTCCACCAGAGGATCCTGACTCTGAAGGCCCACTTACAGGAGCAGAACAAAGCATAGCAGTGACAACAGCATCATGCCGCCTATGAGTAGCTGCAACTGCACCAAGTGGCACATCAGAAACAAGATCACCACTGACAACCTGCAGAATTAACAATACCATAATTCAAAAATTTTGTATAGATCTCCGAGTTAAGACTACGAGAGATAGGGATATTCAGTTATTCACCAATATGTCCTTAGCAGTTAGGTGGTGTGCAATCGCCCGAATAGCACCAGCAGTTCCTACATCCTCAGGAACTGCAGCAACCTGGGATATTTTCAACACACACAACACAATAAAATAAAATAAAAGATCACACAAATAACACTTGTAAGAAATAGGAGTGCATTCACTACTGGGAATCTGGGATATATAGAGCTAATGACCATTGGCACCCAAAATAATTCCATAATTACGCCTTCTTCTTAGCAGGATATGTCCTTAATTAATCAGATACTCAATGTTACATGATGCAGGTGAGATTTTACAACAAAAGTTCATAAATTTATTATGGGAAGTGATAAACTAACATAACCATAATCAGCATTATAGTCCTTGTTATTATTTCTCAGCTTTCAGATCTTTAAACTATTTATTTATCCATCTATTTATGTTTTTGTTTAGTTATCAATTCTTGGAATTATACATAGAGATCACTATCCTCTAATTAGGCTTTCAGCAGCATTCAAACCTTAACTCACTAAATGCCATTGGTTACTGAATTCAAACAACTTTATTGCCGTGTAGTTAGAGAAGAAATAATATACAGAAAAATAACTACAGCATTGTTCCCTTGAATGATTGATCATAACACTACCCTAATCCTGTCATAAGGCAGACGCACAAAACAGAGTAGTTACCTCAACATGGAGGCGATCAGCATAAGCTGCTGATATCCAGCCCCCAACATGAAGAGCGGCATCTTCTCCTTCGACTACCTACTCGTCAAAACAGCATCAGCAACTAACTCTCAGTTGAAAATTCCATTGCCAATTCACGACAAATGAAAACGATATACTGGTTAAGCAAAATTAGAGTAATTAGAACATCACCACAATGAGATCTTTGAGGTTGCTAAGCTCCAAAAGCTCGAGCACGTAAGAGATAACAGGCCTGTTCGCCACCGGAAGCAACGCGTTCGGAATCTCCTGCGAAACGAAACAAGAAGAAAAGAAATGCTTCAAGTACACATTTAGACCTCAGAAAATAGGGTTTACTTGGAAGCATTTTCCGTTAGCGGCAATTTTTTATCCTCCGAAGAAGCAGAGAGAGAGAGAGTACCTTGGAAACGAGAGGGAGGAGTTTCTTGGAGACGCCACCGGCGAGGACAACGACTTGGAAGTCCATGATCATGGGTGAAGAAGGAGTAAGGGTTTTCGGAGGGTTTTCGATTTTGTATCCCAAATCTGGGTTTCTTCTATTTTTTGTGTTTCTTGAAAATGCAGACTGCGGCCAGTGGAGCACTCACTCACTCACTCGCCGAGCCCAAACCGGATACGACTCTCACTATTCTTTATTACTAATCTGCCCTTGCATTTTAACCTCCATTTTTTAACACCGTGAACCGTGAGGTTATAAACATTTAACCCCCATTATATGCACCGCCTATGTTATTAATTATCACTTAAATAATGCATAATATTAAATATATAATTATATATATATATTATATACATAAAATAATACTTTAATTAAATAAAGAAATCTAAATGTATAACAACTTAATATTATTGTATTAAAATTAGTCATATATATTACATAATTTATTTTAAATATATATTTTATATTAGTAACTTATTTTAATATACACTTATCATAACGAGATAATTTAATTGTTAGTGAAATTTAATAAAAATCTCATGCGTGCAATGAAGAAGTGAATCTAATAATAATGTTTAATTGTTATTATGTGAAAGACCTTTAATTTTTTGAGGTGCTTATATATATTAGGTATGGAAACTACTAGAGGAGTAGGCAAAAAGTACCTATTTTGTAAGATTGTCTCTAGTGCTATGGACATTATATTATATTTTTATCCACAAGGAAATTTTTTATATAAAAATATTATTTGTACATAAAAATTCAAACTCAATCACTATATACTTATATATTTATATAAAAATATATATTGTATAATTCACTTTCAATATATATTTTATATTCTAATATATAATTTATACTAATGATTAATTTTAATGAATATTTAGATTATTATTATATATATAACAATAAAAGAGTAATTCTTCTTCTATTGGTAATTATTATCACAAAATATTAAATATATATAAAATATAATATAATAAAAATAAATCATTATAAAATAACATGATGTAAGAATTTCTTCATAGGTATAGAGTATCTCCTCCTTACAACGTAGTAGAAAATGGATAATCCTTGAATCTCGTTTATTATGTGGTGAACCACTGGATCAATACTGAACATAGACTAAACCGATATGCTCTCAATTTCTTCTTTGATGTTACTTATGAATAAATCGTTATTAAGAAACTGATATACACTACCAAGTTGTTGATGATAAACTATATTTTTTCTTTCTTTTGAAGAAACCTCTTAATTTTGCTTGTTACTTGCTCAAACAAGTTAATGGTCTAGCTTGAGAAATATCTTAGATTTACACATTTCATATGTAATATTTTCTATATTATTTATTTAAAGCTTCTAATAGATACTTTTATGTATTGACTATGTTTGTGGTGAATTCTTCTTTCATTGAATACAGTAGGAAAAAGAAAAAAAAAAATAGCCAAACACAATTTTACATTCAAATAAGATACAAAATATTTAATCAGTAAGTGTAAAATCAAACAATTTTTTTTTGTGGCGTGCTTATAATAAGACAACACATTAACCGTAAGAATTTGACTATGTTTAGTATTTCTAGTTCTTAATACACTCGTTATAAAAAATAAAATTTTAACTTTAATTTATATTCTTTATTTTTTTTTACTTATGATATTATTAACTTTTACTCTTGAATTACTTGTGGGCATGAATCTGATCACTGTTGACTAAATGAAAGAGGGACTACTTAATTTCTTGTTATTTGAGGTTTTTTTTTTTTATTATTACATTTTAGGGTTTGAATTCGAAATAATGAAAAGATAAAATTATTATAGGAAAATAATCTACACTAATTAAGAAAAAGATACGCCTTATCCTATGTTCTTCTTTCGCAACCTTCCAGGCTTCTGCAGAACTGCAGTAATTGCACAACACAAGGAAGAGTAGGAAACAAAACAAAACAATTTTTGTACTTAAATACAGTGAACAAACTTCTTAAAGTTCTCACTAGATTACGACACTACACCCTGATTGAACAAACCCAGTAAATTCCTCAGGCACACTAATCTTCCTCAATTTACGGTTCTGCCCTTCCCCCATTTCACCCAAATAGAAACCATGCGCCGAGCCTTCGTATTCGGATCCACTCACCAGCGTCTTCGACCCGATCGCAACCCCTCTCACCCCGACCTGGAGCCCAGGATCCGACCCGATTAAACTCAAGGCTTTGCCGTCTTTCACAGTCCCAAGGCAGGACCTAGGACACCGACCCGTCTCCCAAACTCCTTCTATCCGTTTCCACGTACCCGACCCGATTTCTAACACCTCGGCGGAACCTTCGAACATTCCCTGGCTCTCCGTGTCGTAGCCGCTAACCACCCAGAACTCGTCGCCTACAACCAAACCCTCACACTCGTCTCGAGCCCGTGTCATAGGGTCCAAACCGACCCATGCATCTTCTTTCGGGTCGTAAGCCCAAGCCGTCTTCAACGCGTTCTTGTTCTCGTCGTGCCCGCCGGCGATGTAAACCCTACCTTTTCCCGAACCGATTGCGAAGAACGATCTCTTCTCCGGCATGTCCTTCCCGCGCCGCCACCGTCCGGTACGGAAGTCGTAAACGAAAACCGCGGTGACGGGGTCGTAGCTTTTCGGGTCCCACCCGCCCATGAGAACCAGCCTCCCCTCGCAGCTTGCCACCTGGCAGAACAGGGGCAACCCGAACGGGTATTCGGGTACGGGATCGACCCGATCCCATGACATACTCTCCGGGTCGAATACAGTGATGTCATAGCTTGGTGATCCCGAAACGGGAGGCTTCTTCCCGTCTTCGTCATGGCGGTGATTCTCACGCGCTTGGACAAGACAGGCGAGGGTGCGCGCGTGGCCAGTTTTCATGCGATGGTTGTAGAAGGCGTCGCTGTGGATGAGGAAACGCCACTGGCGGCAAACTCGGAGGGCGACTCGATGTGCAGAGTGTGGCAAGCGAGTCAGACAATCGATACCGAGTTCACTCGGTAGACCGGGGATTAACTCAGTGAACTCGTGGATCTGCATTGTCATTAGTTATGAGTTATCTTATCACTTGTGTGAGTGATGAGTGATGAGTGAAGAGCGTGGGTCTTGGTGGTTTAAATTTTTGTGTGTGTAATAAAAAAGGGAGTGATGAGTTTGAAGCATTTATAGAAAGCGTCGCCGTTGGATAGTTTTTGCAGCTTGTATTTGCTCCCATTGCTTGCCACGTGTATCTTTTTCCCACTAAAAATATCACACTTCCATGCGCATCATCTTGGATTCTTGTCGCTTTTCTTCTTTTTCAGTTTTCTTTCTCCCTCCTAAATTGTTTCTGCTTCTTTACTATTTTTTTCCCCACTCAAAGAATTTGATTTCCAGGTAGGGAAATAAATAACCATAAATCATTATTCATGTACGTATAGGCGTGATTAACGAGGGAATAAATTATTTCTGAAAACACTATGGTATTTAAAATAGAATTTAATTTCCAGGAATAAAAGAGTTTTATAAATTATAAAAAAATTTTACATATATATTCAATTAAATATTTTTTCTATCATTAAAAATAATTAATTATTAAATTTATTATGTTTAAAATTATATAAATATATATATCTACCTGAATCACTATCTAAAATTTTTTATACTATTTATACATTAAAATTAAATTCTTAAAAAAAATCATGCCCTTCAATAATTTTTAGGTATTTATACTAGTAATTAATTTTATAAAAATATTATTTATACACTATAATTCAGTTTAAATCAATCATTAAGTATTTATATATAAATATATATTTTAAAATAATTTTTAATATATATTTTATATTTTAACATGTAATTTGTATTAATGATTAATTTATGATTGAATTTTATTTTTTATATAGAATTATTTTAAATTTTATTATTGATTTTTTAGCACCTTAGAAGCTTTTATTATTCTCCTTGTTTTATGTTTGCATCTAAATGTAAGAATAATGGCAGAAGAACTACAAGTAATGTGATAAAAATTCCGAAGAAGTATCTAATTAAATCATTTTATAATTAAAATATATATGAATGTATTTTTATAAATTTTTTCATGTTTATCAAATAAAGCAAATAATCAGTAGTTAAACTATAAGAATGCATAATAATAGCATAAACATATTGCAGTTAGCAAACAAATCTATTCATATATGGATATTCCTTAACACATTTCTATAAGTTTATTTAACTCCATTGAGATTAACTTTCGCATAAGACAAAAAAAAAAAAAAAAGGAAAGGAGCAATTTTGAATTAAAAAAAAAAACTATTCCAAGGACATACATATGATATCATCAGCTATATCAAAATTTAACCGAACCACCATGCAAATTAAACTGCAATGATTTAAAAATTTAAGATGTACACCGTAATCCCTGGCCCGTAGGCCTTATATATACGAATGTAATTGATTTAATGTTGATGTAATCTATTATTCTATTCTATTATACACATTTATCACAGTTTACATGACTATGTTTCCCCTGCTGTTTTTACTGTGAGTAGGTAGCATCTAACAACTGGGATATTGTTATATTTATCTTTGATAATAGACATATATAATTTTTTTTAATATCATATCTTGAATTGAATTTGTAAAAGAAAAAAAAAGGTGATATTATCAAAATAAGAGTAGCAACATTGAATATTTATTTCTTATTATGTATAATGATATAATTTTAATATCAATAATTCTTCTAAATTCTATTTTCATATAAAATAAAAAATAAATTTAATTTTGATTTACCATTATAATAAAATAATTTTAAACATACAATCTAATTATATGATGTCAAATCAATGAAAACGATTATATTTTATATTGACCACATGATTTTTGAAAAGAATAGATGTGACTAAATTATTACACTAATAATATATTCAAAATATATTTATCAAAAAATATAATAATATAAATTAATGTCTTAAAAATTTTAAAGATCACAAATTATCTCGTTACACATTAATAATTATTAGTAATTATGTTAATTATATAACAAAAATTAAATTAATCGTGTATAAAAATATGTATTTGTTATTTTATACAAATATTATTATATTTTGTAAACCAATTTGATTATTTTTCTGTTTTAAATTTGACTATTTTATTATGATAAATTTAATTATTTATTTAATTATTTAACTAAAAATATATAAATATAATATTCTTGAATAACTAAAAGCTGTTCAGAAAGATTGATTAATAAATTGTTTCTTTTTTTTACGGTTTTACTTTTACCACACTCGGGGGGAAAATATCAAATGGGAAATGGATAAGGGTTGCACCGTTGCATCCGTGTGCGAGAAAGCCAAATTGATCACATGCATGAAGACCTCACACGTGGCAGATAACTTAATTTAATTTAAAGAACAAATCCGTTTTTTTTTTCTTAATTTTATTTGAATGACAATTGACCATTATAGTTAACATGTTTTGGTCAAGCAAATTTTTTCTAATTGATGTAAAAAAAAATTATACTATCAACGTATATATATTAATTAAACAACAAGAAAATCCAATAAGGCAATACTAATTGTACTTAAACCAAATATAAATAAATAAGTTAAATCTTTGTCTTTATATAAAGTTGTTATTATTAGTAAAAAATTATTATAAGATGATTTAATAAATTTAATTAAATTATAATTTAATAATTTTTTACTATTAATTTCACATGAAATTATTAATTACATGTTTATTTCTACTAATAAATAAATAACTCTCATTCATTTTCAGGTAAATAGTCTTAGCACTATTCATTGTACATCCATATAACTATCCATATTATGTGAATTTAATTTTGAAGCGCCCCTGTCCCCACGTCAAGAAAAGGATTTAAAAAAAAAAAAAAAAAAAACATATGAAGTGCCCCACAAATACTAATAGAAATCTTGAAGACTTGAACAATGAGACATCAAAATTACTCACGTTTTAATTTATCTTTATAGTGAGCTAAACCCAATGCTATTAAATGTTGTAGTATTTTTGGATATGTGGATTCGAACTGATTGATTAAAGTGGTAAATTAAGTTTATCTATATACACCAAACAAAAAAAAAAGACTATGGTTACTAATATAAACTAATAATATGAAATACAAAGAGAAAGCAAAGATGGATTAAGATGAAAGAGAAAAATGAGGAGAAGGGGAAAATAGCATTTGCATTTGGGTGAGCGATATTGTAGGATTGGCTAATTAGTCACGTACAGCGAAAGAATTAGATTAATGCATCCATTTTATCAGGAGAATACTTACACAAATATATCTTTATATATAGAAACCATATTATAAACTATTAAATAAATTAATATATTTAATCAAAATATATTTAACTAAAAAATGATGCTACAAAATTAATATTAGAAAGTCACTAAAGAACCAATAATTAAATTATCATTAAATTTATCATTCATAAAATATATGAGTTATCATCCGTAACTCATTTATGTTATGTGTTATTGTTAGTATGTGTTGGTTTCTTCTCTCTTTTTCTAAACTAAATATCCTTCAATTCAAAATATAATTGGTTTGAGAGATATTATTATTGTAATAAATAATTTGCTTTGCTTCTTCGTAGAAAGTGAGCACATACAAGAACGTGAGGTGCGATATAATGCAACTGCAATTATGCATCATCGTTAACTAATCCCAATCAACCGCACGCCTTTGGCACGTGGTTTATCTCTTTATTCTCATTATTATTTAAAAAATTGTTTGATATAAATCTAAATTCATATATATATAAAAAAATTTTTTATAATATATATTTTACATCTTACATTTCAAAAAAATTAAAGTAATATACAAATGTAGACCCACACATTTTTCTAATAAAATTTATATCTTTATCATTTACATCTGTGCCGTATAAACCATATCATTGTTTATTGGTTTTGGTTCCATCAAATTATTATATTACTTGAGAGATGTCTACCCAACATTCTTAATTCTTAAACTTCTATCTTTCCATGTTTGCATGGGGAGTTTCGAACAATGTTAAGGGTGTACAGGATGGAAAATTTTAACCCTTTTAAGTAATCCTCACAATGTTGGGACTTTTTTATCTTTATTTTTTTTAAGGTGCCTTATTATCAAGGATTTTAACTTATGGACGCAAAAAAAAAGAAAAGAAAAGAAAGAAAGAAGAGTTTTTGCTAACAAATATTTTAGGACAATTATAAAAAATACATAATTAAAATTTTTTATTGAAAAAATACAAATATTGAAATTTTGAACTGTTATTTTTCCCTAGTTTCAAATGGTTTTAAGACACAAGTCAGGAAAAGAATTTAAGAGTTTATATATGGAGTGCTTTTTATTATTATTATTATTATTATTATTATTATTATTATTATTATTATTATTAATTCCTAGAAGAGTATCTTTAAAATACTCGCTACGGTATTTTTTCTGTGAAACCTTATATAAATAATAGAAAACTGTTTTATAAATATTAATTATATATTTTTTAATTAAATAATTAACTAGAAGAAGAATTATTAAAATTTTCATATTAAAATAATCATACTTATGAGAGACTAAAAAAATCAAACTTGTTCATAAGAATATAATAAAAAATTTAATAAAATGTCAAATACTTATTTCTACAAACGATGGCTAACTGATGATTGTTTTTTTCTGTATAATGGTTGAATGATAAATTACCTTGTACTTCATCATAACTACTTTCCTTAGGACATCAAAATAAACTACTTTACTTAAGTAAGGCTCTATCTTTTGGGGAGAGAGGAACTCAACAAAGTTCAACATAATTATTTTACGAGTGATAATCTAAAGTTCTCTTGCTTAAGTTAATATTTATAATTTAATGATATAATGTTGGTAATTATATATTTATAATATTTAATATTATATATTTATTCTAATAATAATTAATAAATAAAAACAAAAAACAAAATAAATAAATTATAATAACTTATTATAACTACTTAATTATAACTATCAATCTTTTCTTATAATTTAATACACATAGAAGAGGATAAACATGACTCGAGTTAGGTTAATTAAATTCATTAATACTGAATTATATATATATA
Source organism: Stylosanthes scabra (assembly GCA_036250425.1). Classification (NCBI taxonomy): domain Eukaryota; kingdom Viridiplantae; phylum Streptophyta; class Magnoliopsida; order Fabales; family Fabaceae; genus Stylosanthes; species Stylosanthes scabra. The sequence goes on along the minus strand of JASCZI010181280.1, from coordinate 128,151 downwards.
TATATAATTAAGTAATTATTCTCGAAACACATAAAAATATTTTATAACCTATATTATTCTAGTCCAATTAAGCAGAAAAGATACATGCATGAATCTTGAAGCATCCATGTAATTTTCCAAGGTGGTGGTTTATTTTTAGTAATTTTAGTATGTGAGATCCAAGACGTTTAGTAGATAATAATCTAACAAGAGAGAGTTATTTAACAAGTAATCCCCAACTAGATAGAAAAAGGGTGGACTTAAAGATTTTAACAAGTATTCCCATGATATTGATTAAAGTTATTGGATACGTCAAAAGTTGTCTATAGTATTTTCCTAACAAAATAACGTTTATGGGCTAAATAATGTTTCACTTTTCATCTAATGGTATTTTTTTCCCACCAGTAATGGTTTATATCCCTAACCACACCTCTTTTTTTTCTTAAAAAATAAATATATTTTTATTCAATTATAATTAAATAAAATATAAAAGTGTCCATAATTATAATATAAATAAAGAAAGATGAGGAATTCTCCCATAAATATTCAATAAAAAAGTAAAAAAAAAAAACTAATGAAGGAATGTAAAGTAAGTAGAAATTAGGGATTAAAGTAAAACCATTCTTTCTTTTAAGAGCGGAGAATTTATCAATGTTTGAATCTCCTATCATCTATATCCCTTAGGCATGTAAGATTCTTTTTTTCTCCTTCTTTTTTTGCTAATATATTTAAGAATGTTTAAAGACCAACATTAGCTACTACATGATTAAATGACATATGATTTTGGTATATTTTTGTGCGCTAAGCTACAGTGTTTCAATTGTTTATATTTTTCTATGATTTGGTATATTATTGTATACAAATAATATTATCTTATATTAAAAATTTAAGGTTTAAGATTTAAAATTTATAATTAAACTATATTTCAATCATTTTAATTGTTAATCTAATTATAATATTATTATAAAATATATACATAATTAGAATTAATGTTAAAATTATTGAAATACCAAAAATCATATTTGAAATGTACCCGTATCATAACATAGTTGCGCTAGTGTTCTGTGCACTTGAAATATGCAATTCTATAATCTATACTTTTTATTTTAGTTGTACTTTGGCAGTACACTAAAAGTCTAAAATTGTTCCTATTTTTTTCTTCATCTATTTGTGGTTTGCCACCGACCTCGTCAACTCTTAACATTTTTAACTCATTTTTGGGAATGCTCGTGGATTGATTTTTCAATATGTCTGAACCAGAGGGAACATAATTGTCCGATATGGTCGTTTTCTGGCAAATCCAAACCTAACTGGATTTTAAAATAATCTTTATGAAAATATTTTGATTATTAGCCCTAGACCCATGAATCTCCCTAATCCATAATTATTATGGGCGACAAAATGGGACCAACCAATTTATTTATTTATCCATTTTAAACTATATTTTTTTTTTTAAAAAAAGTACACATTACACATGATGCTTTTATTTTTTATTTCTATTATAACAAAAGTAATTTTCACAAAAGCTCTTCACAGTAGTATAATTTTTTGCAATCCCATTTATGCGATTGATTTATCCTAAAATCTCCACCACTCATGGCAAGCAATAATTTCTTTTTTTTTTTTAATTGAAACGGGACTTATCGCAACCAATAATTGTTCACACTTTTCCCCCTCCAACCAAAATTTCTTAGAATGAAAAAGAAGCAATAATACCATATAAGCTACGGTTGATTGGCAATCCTGAATTATTTTATTATTTTGAACATAGTCAATCCTGAATTTTTTTGGGCCAAAAATTCTTAATCAGTAATAATCACCATCTAATTATTATTTTGTGTGGTAATTGTTTGGGTTTCTGTTTCTTGGTTATGGGCTTCGGGGTGTGTAATTTGGAATATATATTTTGTGTCGTGGATTGGCCTAGCCCTTCTGACAAGTGACAACGAAAGTGAATGGCTTCATTCTTGTCGATATGTGTTTTTTGGTTTTTTCTTCTGGTGATTATTTTTGGTCTTTTACTTGTCGAGATTGAACCTCAAAGCAGATTAGCGGATCCAAACACAATTTGAATAAATTTTTGGTGACATAAGCGGGCTATGGCCCATTGAACTGATTGATAATTTGATATCAATATATCCTCGGAAGGAATTACAAAAAAAAAAAAACCTTGGAACGAAGAAAACATTGGTTTGTCATTAGTTCGTTTAAGTAAATATTAAAAGTTTAAATTTTATCTTGTACATATAGCAATTCATAACTCGCAATGAATTTTGATCTGAAAAATAAATATCAAGAATTATATTTGCACAAGATCAGTGTATAATACATATTAAAATACAAATACATATGTAATTTAACTATTTTTAGTATGTATTTTAAATTTAGCCATAATAAGTATACATAAAAAATTAGCTACCAAATAAACTATGAATAGATTTTATATATGTATTTAATTAAATAATGCTCTATCAATAAAAATTACTTTTTCATTCATCTCATAATTAATTATTAAAACGAACGAATGTAATTATATAACTGTGCAAGATATTTTATACTTTATACCGTCAAGTGCATAAAAAGTATCATTATTAATTTCTTATTACTATTGGGATTATGTAACATATTATTTTAACAAGAAATTGTATGTATTAGCGTTTCTTTCAGCCCTCTTGATAACGCACACTTTGGACTCATCTGCGGTGATATAACAAGTTCAAGTGATGTGGCTCAATAGTTGTGTCATAAATATACACATAAGTTGTTTCTGTAGGATTACTTAAACTCATGCTCAATTAGTAAAATCAGAGAGAAAAGACAGATAACTAACAATTTTTAGCCAATGATTAATTAATATTTTTTTTTATTTTAAATATCAGTCTCGCTATCCCTACACCCTTTTATTAAATATGACATCCTTTTAAAAATACGATAACTGCCTTATTTATTAACTACATTTGTTGTATTTTGAGTACTAAAATATATAATTAATTAATAATAATAATATTTTTATACGGATGTAAAAATCGTATTTGTTAAAAGAATGTGTAAATAGCATTATTCTTTAAATATTTATTCTTAGTAGAACTATTTTTTGGTGACTTTCTTAGTACAACTAACAATTAAAACATAATAACATTTAAAAAAAAAACTAAAAATAGCAGTGCTTTCTAAATAGTCAAATTTTAGAAAAAAAAAATATATTAAAAATAACAATTAGCTAATAAATTTTTGATCAATGATAATTAATAAGAAGTAAAAGTCCAATAAAATAAAAAAACTCCATCCACAAAAAATAAAACTCAAACAAGTGATAGTATTTTAGATTTATTGGCTAATATTGGTTATTAAAATTGAATAATAATCCAATTTACAAGGTATATATATCTACTTCCTCACTATGACGCCTGAATTAGAATTCACAAAGTATTAAATAATAAGGAGAATCTAATTTCTCCTAAAGATACCTACATAGCAGTATTTCAACTTCATCCACATAAATTATAAATAAATACACTAACCAAATTTGTATAACCCCAATAATAAGTAACAATAATTACACAGATCAGTCATACATACACCTCCAATAATTAACCTCCTACCCTACCCAATTGAACTTAGAACTCAACCCACTTCTTGGCCTTACAGAGATGCATGAAGTAGTACAAAAGAATCCCAACAGAAGTCAAGAAAGCACTTGCAACAAACACTGTTGTTGTTGCAACACTCATCACATAAACCAAAAGCACAGAAGGCACAAGGCACATTAGGATCAAACCCTTCATTCCCAATGGTACCTCAAAAGGCCTCTTCAATGATGGGAATTTTCTCCTGAGCCAAAGAAATGATGCAAATTCCAACAGCATCCCCAAACTATACAAGAAATTCACTGTTGATATAATCTCAGTAAAACTCAAAAATGACATTGCAAGTGCTATGATTGTTGACACCAAAATCCCCATCCAAGGAGTGTTAAATTTCTTTGACCTATCGCCAAAGATTCTTGGTATGAATCCCAAATCAGCCATACCAAGAAGCTGGTATGCAGCACTGCTAAGCTGTGCCTCAAACAAACCAACAATTGACAAAACAGCACCAATCTCCATCCAAAACTTCAACCATTTCCCAGCAATGATCTCAGCAACATCAGCAAAATACCCACCAGACCAATTCTTCTGGTCAAGTTCCATGGCACCAGTTGCAGCCAACAATGGAACTATGTAACCAAAGCAAGTTAACATGCCAGAATAAAACAAAGCCTTTGGAAATGTCTTCTGGGGTTGATCAACTTCACCAGCTAAAGTACTAGCACTGTCCCAAAAGTTAAGGTTCCAAAAGAGTGTGTTAAAGTAAAGTGTCCAATCTTTCTTGACACCCTCTTGGCCAAAACTTAACCATTTACTTGGATCAATCTTGGGCAAGGAAATCAAGGACAATAGCAAAAAGGGTGATAGAGAAACAACTCCTAGAGCCACTGCAGAGTAACCAACTATGGCCAAGCCAGAATAGTTCAAGAAAGAAAGAAACATGGTTGATATGAATATGGAAAGAGTGTGAGGGATACCAGAAGATAAAGCAGGGATTATAACCTTGAGATAGTCTATGCAGAGAACTGGGTATGAAGCTAAGTTTATGACTGCACAGAAGAACTTCCAGAAGCCCATGAGGGAGCCCCAGAAGGGCCCGAAGGCTTCATTAGCCCATATGACAAATCCACCGTTGCCTGGGAAAGTTGTGGCCAATTCAGCTGTGAGGAGTGCCTCAGGTATGCTCCATATGAAAGGGAACACCGTGAAGCCCAGTATGGCGAAGAGCGGGCCCGCGGCTCCAACCGCGGCCTCTTCGCCATACGGGCCTCCGGCAACCTCAAAGTATATGAGGAAGATTAGAGGGAGAAGTGCTAGCTTCTTTTGTGATGATTTTGATGTGCTTGTGATTGGGTTTTGAATTGAATTCTCAACATCTTGTTGTTCTGTGTGTTGAAGAAGGTGTTGGGAATCAACCATGTTGTGTTGAATGTGATTTCTTGAATGTGGATTGGTTTGGCTTGGAACTCAAGCCTCTAATAAGAATTTATCATGATTCCAAATCCTAGATTCTTGTATGATATCAACATGTTGATGGGTGAAAAAATAAATAACTAATTAAACAATTCAACTACTTTTTTTCTTTTTTCTTTTTTTTTTTTAATTCTAATAATAATTTGTGGGGTCTATCACCATATTATGCATGTCTTTCTCTATAATTAGATCCATTCAGAGAATAACTTTCTCAAGGAAAAAGCTAAAAAAAAAAAATATATTAAAGTGGAAGGTGGAATATGAGAAACTTTGAATAAGAGCATGTGGTGTTTCCTTTGCGTCTATCTCATTACAAGTTAAGCTTTCAGGAATCAAATCAAATAATGTGCTGTTTCTTAACGTGTACTCTGTAAAGTCATTAATCTAACGCTTCAATTTTGTCAAACTTGTTGCATTTGCATACAATTATGAAGCTGAATTCCAATCACGTGAGACATGTCACACTATTTTTAATTCTTACTTTATACTATACTCTTAGTTTTGTTATTTTTCATCCAAGCTTTTTAGGGAAACTTGACGAGAATATACAAGTCTTAAACTCAAGGTGCTTTGGTTTAATATATATACACTTGATCTAATTCCCTTCAACAATTTGATTCATTCACGTGGTGGCAACTTGGTTGGGTTTTTAAATTCATTCTTAATTAGATGTGTTATAAACTTAATTAGTGCTTTCTTATTTTGTTGTGTATTGCTATGGCATTTAGGAAGAGGGATAAAGAGTTAAAAATAGTGCTTTGGTTGAGGAATCTTCAAACGCAGTTATAACTTATAAATGTCCCTTTCTTCTGCCATGTGCTTGTTTTGTCTTGTTTTGTATGAAAAAATTATTGTCCTTCAAGGCATGGGAAATATATAGAGAATTTGTATTTAAATTTTAAACATATATAGAGTTAAAAAATTAAATGCTGACACAGTTGATAAGAGAATGAGAAGAAAGTATGATAGATTTAAAGTTTAATAAAAGTTTAAACATGATTTAAAGGGAATCAATAATTAAACACACATACACTAACATCACAATTGGTTATAATAAGGCATTGTATATAGATTTATATAGTATTTATGTAATAAACAAATTATATATATAGTATGTACATTTTATTTTATTTTTCAAGACACAGGTTTGACATTTGAACTTGAATAAGCAAAGATAGTTAGAGTCTAGTATTACCCAAAAAGATGGAGACTTAAAGAAAATTAAAGGCTAACCACCTATATATCATTTTCAAAGGCGTCACCACTTACCACGTCTTTGATTAAATCTATTACTATTGGTGATGAAAATTAAACGTATATTATGTTCATGGATAAGTTAGTTATATGAGAATGGAATAACTTGAAGAAATAGAGTTTACAATGTATAGTGCCAAATAACTTATACAAATATAAGATGTAATTTGCAATGCTTGGCAGGTTTCATGAATTTAATAATTCATTCACTGGTGACTGGTCTATCCAAATCCTCCCAGTAATGTAAAAATAAATAAATAAATAAAAACTACTCCCAATAAGCTGCCGTTACGCTATTAAAAAAGTTATAGATTATTAAATCAATGAATATAATATTTGATATTTGGTATCAATTTTTTAGAATAATAATTGAATTGATTCGATATTAAATTGTGAGCTGGAACGAATAAAGAAAATGATATTGATATTAATAAGCTGACATCGTATAGCTAACCTTTCCAAAAATATCATGAGTAAACTATCAATGGCCTCTCCGTGAGTTCCATCGTGGATAATTTGTAATTCATAAGAAAAAATAACAAAATATAAATGCGTTTGCCGGGAGTCGAACCCGGGTCTATTGCTTGGAAGGCAATTATCCTAACCGTTGGACTACAAACGCTTCTTGTTCATCAAGCTCCACTGATTCCCTTTTTTAACATTTCAGTCCCTATTTGATTTATTGAACCCTGCGTTTCCCCACTGCAATTCGTGTGGGTTCGTTTTGTCTGAGGCCGAGGGGTGAAGCCATTCAGCCATGGAAGGTATTCCTTTGAGGACTACGATCCCTTCAACGTCAACTGCTCACACTCACAATCATGCTTTCCCAATCAAAACAAGATCGACATCAACCCTCCATCTTAGAAGAATTCGGCCTCCACGCTTTGCTATTAGGGCTACAATTTCCGAAACTGATTTCCAAGGTATACCAACTTTGCACTTCCTCGTAAAATAACAGTAAAGATTTTAACTTTGATGCTTGTATTGTTTTTAATTATATCAAGTGATGCACTTGATAAAGTTTAGGGTTTGGGGTTTTGGAAGTTTTCAATTATTTGGTTCCAATCCAAAATCCCTGATTATAATATTATATTTTGTGTTGTTAAGGTTGATAACAAATTTCAATAATCATCATCATGGTTATATAATTTAATAGTTTTTGAGCAAGTCTTTGACTTTCGAAAGCAACCAATTTTCTCAAGTGCTGCCAGTAGCTAATTAAATACTGTTATTGTGTTGTGTCCTAAAGCAAGTTCTAAATGTTTTATTTTGCAATGATTAGTTTCATAAGATTATTACTTTTCAAATGTTTTTTTTTTTTTTTACTAATGACAGATAACTATCCAAATTTTCTGATTGATCAAGGTCTATTTTTCTATTATTTTGCCAAAGATGATAATTTATGTTTGATATGGATATCTAAATGGTTTCTGCCACAGATTTTCAGCGATATGCGAGACCGTTAAATCTTTTACCAGCATCTGAAGTGAAAGTATGCACAGATACCTCAATACAAAAGATTTCTTCATCTCTGAAGGAAGATAATTCCAAATCATTATTCAGGGTCAAGTTAGGTACCAGCAATGCATATGGTTCAAGTTTAAGCGACCCCGGTGCTGGAATTCTGCTGTGCTTGATAGATGAACACGGAAATTCCATATTGCAGAGAATACCTGCATATTCAATGATCAACCGTTCTTTGGAGTCAGATGATACAAATAATACTGACATGCTTCACTTCCAAAGAGGTTCTATTGATGAATTCATCTTTGAGGGTCCTAAAGTTGCAAAACTCGAAGCTCTTTGGGTTAGTGTTGAATCAGGTATGTCATCATTGTTGATTTTTATTCAGAAGAAAATATCCTAGTTGTCAAACTTTTCAAATGGTTTTTGGCAGTATCAAGTTTACTCCACGATTCGATCCATTTAAACAAAGCGTTTCTAACAACACCTTTCTTCTCTATCTAAGGTCAGGTCAGTGGCGTTTAGGAAGTATCTCCTTGTCGGTTATTAGTTGTGAAGCACAATCGTCACTGCCGGAAGATGGGACTCAGCGTTATACTGGATTCCAGTACGACTTTCAGATTGACAATGTGTTGATCGGCGAGGGAAGTGATCTTCCCATGTTGGAGCTAAGGCCAAGCCTTGTGACTGAGCTGGAAGGGACTGATCCTGCTAGCTTCTTCAGCATAGGGCTTTATGACTTCAACTCGCCCCCAAGTTCTAATGTCTCGAATGAAGAGAGCATGAGGGAATATGCAGATTTGAAGTTTTCGTTGCTGTTTTACGATGCCATGCTGACAGCTTTTGGTGCATCAGTCGCTTCAATCTCGGCCGGAGAAAATGCCGGATTTGCGTTCTTGATTGGCGGGGTTGGAGGCTTCTTGTATCTGCTACTGTTGCAGAGATCAGTGGATGAGTTACCTGCTTCAGAGTTGATCACAAGCAACAAGGGAGGAGCAAATTCGCCTTTCAAAGGAATAAAGGGTCCAATAGCAATCGCGGCATTAGCACTGATATTTGCTGTGTTTGCAGCGAGGTATAGCTCAGGAGATGTTAAACTGATGCTGACACCA
>JASCZI010181280.1:99303-109448 GCA_036250425.1 Stylosanthes scabra | reverse complement strand
TGCTAAAAAACTTGATAGATGTGTCATTAATGAGGATTGGCGTTTGTTATTCCCAGAAGCGTTCACTGAAGTTCTTAATAGAATGCACTCTGATCATTGCCCGCTTCTTCTTCGGTTCTTTGGTGTTTCTAAAATGAAAGGCTCGAGACCTTTTCGTTTCATTGCAGCTTGGATGACTCACCCACAATATCAGGATCTTGTCAAATCATCTTGGGCCAAACAATCTCCTGATATGGTTAATTCTCTTCTTCAAGTGCAGAGAGCTTCCAGAACCTTTAATTCTAAGGTTTTTGGTAACATTTTCATCCAAAAAAAGGATATTGAGATGAAATTGGATTCATTGCAGGGGCTAATTGATGTCAACAATGACCCTTTTCTAAAGGAAAAGGAGAAGCTGCTTATGGAGGATTACAACAGAATTCTTTTTCAGGAGGAATTACTTTGGTATCAGAAATTCCGTGAAAATTGGGTAAGGTTTGGAGATCGCAACACCAGATTCTTTCATTTGCAAACTTTGATTAGGAGGAAGGCCAACAAAATTCACGATCTTTTCCTTCAAGACGGCACTTGGTCAACGGATTGTGAAACCCTAAAGATGGAAGCTACGTCTTTCTTCAAAGACTTGTTTTGTAATACTGAAGATGTTGATTTTAACACTTTACGGGATACCGCTAATCCAGTTCTTACTAATGAAGCCTGCATAGAGCTCACCAAACCGGTTACCCTGGGAGAAGTTGAAATGGCGATCAAACATATGAGTGCTCTCAAAGCTCCTAGTCCAGATGGGTTTCAAGCAGTGTTCTATAAGGAATATTGGCATATAGTGGGGAATGATGTATGGCAGGTTGTTCAAAATGCTTTTCTGGGTAATGTCCTTAATCCAACTATTTTTGAAACTTTGATTGTGCTGATTTCCAAAGTTGAAGCTCCGACTCATATGCGACAGTTTCGCCCGATTAGCCTCTGTAATGTTCTGTACAAGATTGTCACCAAGGTCCTCGTGAACAGGCTTAGACCTTTTCTGAATGATCTCATTGGTCCATTGCAAGGGGATTTTATACCTGGTCGAGGAGCCCAAGATAATATCATAGTGGCCTAAGAGGTTTTCCACTTCATGAAGCATACAAAGACAAAAGAAGGGGTTCTGGGGTTCAAGATTGATTTAGAGAAAGCTTATGACAGAGTTGATTGGCGCTTTCTTGAAGAGACGCTCCTAGTTTTCGGCTTTCCTCAGGTTACTATAAAGCTGATCATGAACTGTGTCCAATCTTCATCCTTGTCAATTCTTTGGAATGGTGATAAATTAGATAGCTTCAGACCGGCTAGAGGAATCAGGCAGGCGGATCCTTTGTCTCCCTACCTATTTGTTCTTTGCATGGAGCGATTAGCTTGTCTTATTAATCATCATGTTGATAACAATCTTTGGGATCCGGTTGCTGTCTGTCGAAATGGTCCGAGGATCTCTCACTTGATGTTTGCAGATGATTTACTGCTGTTTTGCAAGGCAAAAAAATCTCAAGTTCTATTACTCCTATCTGTTATGGATTCCTTTTGCAAAGCATCGGGTATGAAGATTAATATTGCTAAATCCAAGGCCATCTGTTCTCTTAATGTATCCAGGACTCGGAAGGATATGTTCACCGTGATTTCAAATATTCGCTTTACTCAGGATCTTGGGAAGTATCTGGGTGTTAACCTCGGTCACGCTAGAACAAGTAAAAATGATTTCAACAAGATTGTTGACAAGGTGCGCACCCAGTTATTTAGTTGGAAGGGAAGAATCCTTAACAAAGCAGGGAGGATTTGCTTAATAAAGTCTGTGGCATCTTCTATCCCAATTTACCAGATGCAGGTGTCTCTCTTTCCCAAGACAATTTGTTCGAAAATTGATTCCATTTCACGGACCTTCCTTTGGAAAGGAGTTACTGATGGGCGCTCTCTTAACTTGGTAAATTGGAAGAAAATTATTACACCAAGAAAATTTGGAGGGCTAGGGGTTCGTAGTGCTCGGCTCACAAACATATCTCTTTTTGGAAAATTGGTTTAGAATCTGTTTCATAATCAAGACAAGCTTTGGGTGAGGATTATGTTGGCTAAGTATGTCAAAGGTAACAACGATCTCATTGTTGTTCCCTCGAGTCGAGCTTCTAAGGTATGGAAGCATATTTGTGTTGCTTACATGGAACTCAGGGATGGATTTTTTTGGAACACTGGCAATCCAGATCAGTCACTTTGGTTTAGTCATTGGACCCCAGCTGGTACTTTAGGATCTAAGGTGCCCTACGTTCATGTCACGGACTCAGAGCTTACCATTAGAGACATTTGGAAAAAAACCTTCTTGGTTGTTTAATGAGCTGTATACCATCTTACCGGATGATATAAAGCATATTATCTCTAACCTTAACCCTGATTTGGCCTTTGGAGATAGAGCAGGTTGGTTTTGGCTTGCTTCTTATTCGAAGACTTACTCTTGTAAAGATGGATATCTATGGCTGGCTAAGAGACATGTGCAGTGGCAGGATAACACTAACTGGTTGTGACTTTGGAGATTAAAGGTACAAGAAAAAATTAAATTTCTTCTTTGGCTGTGTTTGCATGATGCTATCCCTTCAAATGGTTTTCGATTTAGAAGAAATTTAGTTTCAGATAACTCCTGTCATAGATGTAACCTTCATGCTGAATCTGTCTTACACGCTATTCGGGATTGTCCAAAAGCTAGAGCTATTTGGGAGAGTCTTGGTTTCCATTTTAACTCCATTAATAATGTTTGGGATTGGATTCTTCACAATTGCAAGCATAGAGAATTCTTGTTTTGTGCTGGTATTTGGTGGATTTGGCGTGACAGAAACAACGATGTTTTCAATCCCCTTGAACATTAGTCCATCTCTAAGGTAAAGGGGCTCTGTTTATCCATGGCCAAAGATTTGGAGAATTCAACTTGTTTCAATCAGAGTTTTTCTCCGCAATTTCTTCTCAACAATTGGATCCCACCTTCTGACAATCAAGTGAAGATGAATTGTGATGGTAGTTACTTTATGGAACAGAAAGCGGCAGGTTTCGCTTGTGTCATTCGAAACTTCATGGGCAACTGGGTTATAGGGGCTGCAGGAACTCTTCAGGAGACATCCATCCTCAGATGTGAACTTTTTGCTCTATGGCGAGGACTCCTCCTTGCGTGGGATAATGGTCATCGAGATATAATCTGTGAAACTGATAACATTGATGTATTTTGATTTGCTCAGCGAAATTGTAAAGTTCACGGAACTAATACCCAAGACATAATCTACAAAATTCAGGAGCTCTTAGAGAGACCTTGGACTGTGGATGTCCAACTAATTTAGAGAAGTGCTAATCACGTAGCTGATACAATGGCCAAGAGTGCGGTAAAATTGCAACTTCCTCATGCGAAATGGTGACAAGCTTGGAACTCTCTCCTCTCGTTGCTAGCTAGGAATTGTCCTCATCCTCCTTAGGATTGTTTCTTTCCCTTTTTCTTTTTTTTTAGTCAACAAAAAAAAGTATGAACGACAATGTATAGTTTGCAAAGAACATGTTACGTGGATTTGGCAAATAATGTTGATAGAGATTTATCACAATATCACCTTTTCTCTCTCTAAAATTATTTTGACAAAGCATTTATTTGAATTTAGGGAAAAAAATGTTATTATAAAAGCGAATGAGATCAAAATGTGTATAAATTATATCTATTTATACATATACTGCACATTAAAATATTTTAGCATCAATTTTTTCCCTTCCATCAACCAACTTCTGAGAAGCGCACATACATGAAGCATTTCTACATATTTATGTCACTTATTTTCTGTTTTTAAAATTTTATGAAAAAATAAAAATATAATTTTATCATTTTTAATATTAATACTGTATTAGTATAGGAAGATTATCTGGTATGCCATGAAAAGTACAATATACTGTATTCCACCGCTAGATTATTAATCATATATTGTTGATCTTAATTATATATTATTTTATAATTAAAATCAATCAAGATCAGCGGCTAAAAAAACGGTGAATAAAGTATACCGCACATACCAAATAATTTTCCATTAGTATGAAGTAAAATATAATCAATGTTTTTAAATTAAAACTAAAATAATCGTTATCTCCAAATACTATCATGTCATACCATTTCATACGTGATAAATTATAGTCACATATTTGGTACTTGATTGAAGTCAAGATTGAAGCCCACCCACATAGAGATGAGAGAGGCATTGATGCTATAGTTGGCTAGCAACACGCCATTAATTTTCTAGAGACCGTGGCTATTATTTCTTAGCTTTGTTTTGTTTGAGCATAAATGTCATTATCAGGATTTGATTTGATTTGGTTATTATGAGTTACCGAATATTTAATAAACTTGAAACACTGTGATAATGTCATTTGGTACTAAATGTTAGAGTGCTGTAACACTCGAGCAATTGCCATGTGATATGTTTTGTAGTTTATTTCTATTTCAATTTCAAAAACACCCATCTCAATAAAAGTTCTTGCTTATCAATTATAAAAAGAAAGAAAAAATAAAATAAAATAAAAGGCCCAGTTAACAAAATGCTGGAACTTTCGGCACCAGTGTCCAAAAAGTTACTATATTAAAAATTATACAGTTGTATGTCAAGCGTATCAATCGATTACATTTAAGTTCTCCATGACAAGAGATCAGAGGAGTGCAAATTTCTAATATATGGATGGAAAGTTGGAAACTACTAAAGAAAATAACAAAGGATAATGTCTTCTGCTGTCTGAATCCTTATCCATTCGGCCATTCCTAATTGTGCTCAAGAGCTTGGTTAGACAAAATTCCAATTTCCTCGTGGATATGATTATAGATTTATAGTAATCTAATTAGACAAAATTATTTATGTATGAGAAAGCTTGAGGTGTTATTATTATCATCACCAATGCTATTCAGTCCAGCTGGAAGTCATGATACAACTGCATGGCTGCATAACAAGATAGTTGTGGGTGACAAATCCAATATTCGATTCATAACATTGGTGAACAAAAATATATTCCAAGATAATTGTTTCATGAAGCAGTAGAGAAATAAAGGATGCAAACTCAATATTCATCGTTACCACTTACCAGTGGAAGAGGTTAGTTTGGGAGAAGCGCATATTAGTGCTTGTCCAAAAAAAAAACAAGACTATGCTCAACACCAAAAAAAAAAAAAAAGACTATGCTCCTGGTATCTCATGTACCATCTTGTTACGGTTTCTCTTGTTTTTCTTCATTTTTACTGGGCCTTATGGTGTCTCCATCGACCCAAAACAAAAGAAACATATGCACCATTAACAAATACCTTTGACCAAAAAAAAAAACAAATACCAAAAAAATAATAACTGTACAAATGGAGAGGTTGGTGGAATCTTCGAATAAACAAAAAATGACGTAAGTTTTTTTTTTGTGACTCTTATATTTTTTTTACTAAGAATGCCGTAAGTTTAACTCGCTAGATTTATATAATTTTTATAAAGTTAAGGAAAAATATATATTTTTCTCTAAAATATTTAGTAAGAATTCATGGAGGGGTAAAAAAAAAAAAGAATAGAGATGAGGAGGTTGGCGTGTCGGGGTAGTAAACGCTGACTCATCTATCATCGATGCATCGTCAAGAGTCAAGACGATTCCCTAACTCATCTACAAATGTCAGCCTTTACTAAATATTTATGTTAATTAGGTGTATGATTTCGACGGAAGGAAAAATTAAAAGAAAGAAAAAAAAAACTTCATAAATCGCATCATATGCATTTAATAATATAATATTTTATTTTTTGACAAATAAATGTTATATTATGAATCCTTATGAATTATATGTAGCATGATTGAGCTTTGGATTAAAGTAACAGGCAAATTAAGTAATTAAGCCAACATAAACACGAAGGGACACCATTGAGTCATTTTCACTCGTTCACTGATCCAACACTCTTGATGATCGCAGTCCCCTTGGGGAGCACTTAGGCACATCCTGGAACTCATCGGCGGGCAGCTCCTCCGACAACGCTCCCACGAAGAATTCAAGCGTCCCGGAATCGCGGTGGACCTTGATTCCGGTGACAGGGAGCCACAGGAAGAGCTTCTTCGCCTGGATTCCAGAAACACCGGAGACGGAACCGTCGGTGAGCTTGCCGGTCACGTCGACGTCGTAGAAGACGAGGTGGCCGGCGATGTGGACGTAGCAGGGAGCGCGGAGCTTGAGGCGGAAGAGGCCATCGGGGGAGAGTGAGTAGGATGCGACGTCGTCGGGGAGGATCCCCTTGGGGAGGCCGTACTGAGGGAGGAGATCGTGGATGTCTGTGTTGGGAGATGGCGATGATTGCGATCTTGAGAAGAAGAATAAGAAGAAGATGAAAATAGTTGAAATCTGCGGAGACATGGCGGCGGATGATGATGATAATGCGTTGAAGGGTTTGTTTAAAGGTTTAGGGATCGGATCGATTTTAGATTTGGTGAGTGAGGGTATACTTTTGTCACGTAATCACATGTATAATGTACTACGTAACGTAACCTCCCATTATTTCTGTTTCATTATTGGATAACTAAACAAAAGAAAATCGTTCAAAATATAATTAAAAACAAAACTTTTAATATTTGATAAATTATTTGTGCAAAATTTTGAGTTAATATCTGGATAATTGAAGAAAGTGTGTGCAAAATATTTTGTTTTAATTGATAGAATTTTCTATAATACAATTGAAAGGGAGAAAATTATGAGAAATTACCTATGAAATGAGTGTGAATATGTTAGTCAAATTGTTTATGAAATGAATCAAGATGCTTTGTGAAAATTTTACAAAGATTTAATTAAAAGAGTCAAGCAAGCCAAAAAAAAAAAAAAAAGAATTTAAAGAATCAAGATGAACGGAAAAGATAAAATGACGAAGATGGCAGTGGCAATAGAAAATGGATTATGGATGGGAGCATACCAATAATACTATGTTAAATTTGAAAATTGAAATAGGATATAGATAGAAATGCTAATTAATAAAAAGTAAAAATAAAGAAAAAAAAATATTTCCTGTTATTTTAATGACTTTTTTTAAATAAAATATATAATTAATTAATAATAATTATATTTTTATACAAATATTGATAATATATTTTTTATTAAAGATAATAAAAAAAATTTAAATTTAAAATTTCTTTTAAAGAAAAAATAAATGTCATTTGAGTTATATTTTTTTTTATAATATTTAATATATAATATAGTTTTTTAATTTATAATACTAGCCGGTCAAAAAAGAAAAAGTTATTATACGAGCCAAACCAAATATAAAATTAGATTCAGCTCCCTAATCTACTAAATTATTTTTTTTTAAAGAAGTAATATAATAATCTTATCTCTTGGTGTTGTTGATTTTTATTTTTAATTTTTGGTTGACTGCGTGTTGTTGAATGTTGAATTTTGATCCATAAACTAATGTTATCCTCTAAGATAGATCTGAACTCTAAAGTAAATGGAACACCGTTCTTAAAAAACGGAACACATCACCGTCTTGCACGTTGATTATAGAAAGGAAACAAATTTCATCAGACAATTTGGACAAACAACTTCCATTGTTAAAATAAGGCAGCAGAAGATAAACTTATATATTGTAAGTTGAAGCTGATTTTTCTATCCTATATTTTACATTGTTAAAAATGCATTTGAAAAATACCACATACAAACTATTATTAAATTTTTTGGTGACAAAACTATTATTAAATTTAGAGTCCCAATGTCCCATCCAATAAAACATTTTTTTAAAAATTTAGATTAACTATCTCACTTATTGAAATGGCTACACAATAGTAAAAAATTAATCATTGCATTGGATAGTTAACCCTGTATTTCCATGGTGTACCAAAAACAAAATTGCATTGATGTCAAAATTTTTAATATTTTTCATATTTAAATCGAATATCTATAAAATTATCCCATTACATCTTTACCAACTATTTTATGAAGAAATAATTGGATAAAGATATGCTCGTGTATAATACGTATTGAAATATAAAATATAAATATAATTTATTTATTTTTAATATGTATTTTATATTTTAATACATATTATATAATAGTGATTAATTTTCGTATACAAATAGAATTATTGTTGGATAAAATATGGGTTAATAATTATGTTATTGGTTGAAGGACTAATTTGACCGATGATTATATATTTCAAGAACTAATATGACTAATAAAATTTTTTTAGAACTAATTTAAAGAACTCGAAATCTTCCAAATGACTAATTTAATCATTAACCCGATAAAATTTCAATGTTAAAGTTATCGCAAATATTATTTATAACTATTATTGGTTGAGATTTATATTAATTATAATTTTTATTTTTACCTTTTATATTTGAAAAAATAAATATCTGAAATAATTAGTTTTTAAATCATCTATGATAATATTTAAAAAAATCTAAAAGTTATTTAAGTGCTTTATTTTGAATGAATTACTGAATTGATTATTACCGTAAAGTTTTATCTAGAGGTGTTTATCGTGCAGTTTAACTTAGACCTGATATAAAGGCGAAGGTTTAGATATTTTGGCACAAATCTAAAGTGACATGGCTTTAAAGTGATCCAGTAGTATTCAAAATCAGGTCTAAACCTAACCTCAGATTAACTAATTTAAAAATGAATCAAAATTACGTGAAAAAAAATAAATTACAATAAAAAATACATCTTCAATCATTACACCAATCTATTTAAAATCAGATATTTCATATTCTTTCTTCTTTATACATTATCTTATTTTTTTTACCATCTACAAAATTCATCTTAAACTAATTTATAATGATGTTCCGTCTCAACACAAATAATAATAAATATAGACTTAATCTGAACGATATAATTTCACCTTTTAACTAAATCAATTAATTCAGAAAGTTCAACCTTAACAAACATAATCAAAAGGAAGCTCGTCTCAACACAAGAGGCTCCAACTGATTATATTTGGAATTTAATTATTAAAGACTTGAGTTTTATCCGACCTGAAAATGAAAAAAAATTATCAAATTTAGAGTCAGATATGAGTTAAAAGAGACCCGCTCCATCAACCACACTATGAAGACCCCTAATTTTATCCCTATACATTTTTTTTCTTTTAATATGTAACCCCCTTTAAAGATAATATATTGAATGCTTAATAATTAATATTTATTATATTACATGTTATTTTATTTAGAGTATTTTAATGAAGAGAGTGAGGCGTGGATTGATATTCGTTAACAGAAAAGAAAAATCCTAATTGAGGAGTGCGAGAGTCTGGCCTGGGTCAGGGGTTGGTATATAAAATTTCAAAGTCATTCATTCATTCATCCCCCACCAAATTCAGACAAACCAACCCCAAAACAGGCGTCACAACCCACTCTCCCTAGTCCCTCCTTTCAACATTTTTTCATTCCGACAAAAAACGCACTCAATACCTCACCATGCCTACCGCCACAAACTTCCACGTTTTTCTTGCCTTTACCGCCACCTTCGCTCTCTTTTCCCTCGCAGCCACCGCAACCACCAAGGAGAGCGTCTACGAGCTTCTCCCCAAGTACGGTCTCCCTAGTGGTCTCTTACCGGACTCCGTCGTCGACTACAGCCTCTCCGACGACGGCAGATTCGTCGTCGTTTTGGATCAACCCTGCTACATACAGTTCGATTACCTTGTATACTACGAGACCAAGATCACCGGGAAGCTGAGCTACGGTTCCATCACCGACCTCAAGGGTATTCAGGTTCAGCGGCTCTTCATCTGGTTCAATGTGGACGAGATCAGAGTCGATTTGCCTCCCTCCGATAACATCTACTTCCAGGTTGGAATCATCAACAAGAAGCTCGACGTTGACCAGTTCAAGACCGTCCGTTCTTGCCGCGATTCCCTCACCGCTTCCCCTTGCCACGGAACTAAAACCCCTTCCTCTTCCTCTTCTTCCTTCAAGGTATGCCGTTTCTCTTTTCCTTTCTTTTCTTTTACCTTCCTCTGTTATGTTCTAGAATGTTCTGATTTGTTACTTTGAACTGCCTGCGATATAAAATTGGGGATATTGAAATTAAAGATAGAAGCGATAGGGTTCTTGCAAGATTACTCAGCTGCACATAACTGCGTGTGATCTGGTTTATGCAATGGTGATTTTTTGTT
>JASCZI010181280.1:55283-97839 GCA_036250425.1 Stylosanthes scabra | reverse complement strand
ACCAGGTGCTCCCTTACATTAGTCATTGTAAAAGACATAGACTAGTCGTGGTTGTGTACTTGTGTTTACTCAGAGTAATCCCTTTTTTCACATTTTTTTTTTTTTTAAAAATTGGCTTCCAATTTGTGGCTACAAAATATAAATATAGAAGAGCCACAGGTGCATCTGAGAGTGAGAATGAGAGCAATAGCTATAGAGATGAGAGTGAGAATGAGAGCAATAGCTATAGAGATGACAGTAAAGATGATGGTGTAGATAGACAAATTGGTCCTTGCCAACGAATTTTAATAATGACCAATTTATAGCCTTAAAGTGACAGTTAAGGGTTTCTTTTCTCCTGAGTTTTTTTTTGAAAGTTGATTTTTTATTCTCAACCCCCAAAAAGGAAGGAGTTTCGTAAGTTCTGAAGAGATCCAAAAATTCCCTTCGCATTGCTATCAGGAAAATTGGATCCCCAAATACACATGTTCAACAGATTACATCAAATTCTAATACTATCACCCATATAATTCCTCCGAGTTGCTGCTGGTGGTAACCACAGAGAATAGTCTGAGATTGAAGTGGCTTTCTTTTTTCCCTGAAAAATTGGCTGTTTTGTGTAAAAATGGAAGAGATTTATTTTGGTGTTCACTCAAAAATAAAAAATAATTAAATTATATATTTAAAACTAAAATATTTTATCCAAATAATGATATATACAACGTGAAAAGGTATGTTAAATAAATAAATTAATTAACACTTTATTGAAAATTAACTTATGTGAAACTGTGATTTTAAAATAGTTAGATTATATTTCAAATATGTCATATAATTTAAGAGTGTTTATCAAACAACTTCACGTAAAGTGGACTGTACCTCATCAGCTTATCTTATTATAAATTTAATAATAATTATTATTATGAGCAAAATAAATAACATACTACACATATATCTCATTTATAAACAAAATAAGTATCAAAATTATTATGTTAGAAAACAAAAATATAAATAATTTAAAATTGTATATATAAATACATAATATGGAATTTATCTAAAACTCCTGTTGTCTAATTTTTTCCTTCCTAGTTCCTTCCTTTTGTTGCTTTGTTCCAGTCTTCCAGATCCAAACAAAACGATTAATACTGTTAACTCACTTTGAACAACAAAGAAAGAAGCCCTAACCCTCCCAAGACGTCTTTCTCCTTCGTCCCTCACCTCGCACCTGCTGGTGCTCAGACCATCTCGACACTCTTCGTCAAGGCACTTCGCCGCCGCCATCTCCCCCTCTGCTTCGATTGGGTTCGTCTTCGCCGTTCTTGATATTGTTTCCATTAATTCAACTTCTTGTTAAATACCTTCTCCAATCTAACCATCCGAAAACATTTTAATTGAATCCAAAATAACTGCCATATCGCAGTATCTGTGTTCTTTAATAGTTTTCCATTCGAAAATTGTGTATACATCTAGCATCTATATCAACGAGTATTACATTATTTATTTCTGTTCCTCACTTTCTATTGTGCCTATTTGCTTTCCAATTCACAGATTGGTTTTTAGTTATTTAATTTATGATAATTACAAGCAGAGAAAATTTACAGAGTTTAGGTTTTGACCGTTTGAGAATTTTTTTGATACGAATTGTCAAGAACTGTTTGTGAGATTTCCTTCTTTTTAAGGTTTCATTCTAATCATGATTTCCATTCAAAATTACTTTGGTATAATAGTTAGGGTTTTCAAATAAAATTGATGTCGAAAGAAGATGCTTCTTCTTATCTTTTTAAATAAATTTTTGAATAAATCTTCCAGGTTGTAGCCAAAAATAGGAATGGATTCATCACAAAGTGCAGCTGTTGGGGGGAATGGGACATTGATCTCTCAATCTAATGACACAGCAGCTTCTGCAGTAGGAGCTGATGATTCTATGCAAAAGTTGAGTCAAGTCAGTGACTCCATTCAGAAAACATTGGGCCTTATCCATCAGCTTTATCTTACAGTATCTACTTACAATGCCGCTTTTCAAATGCCTCTCCTCCAACGCATGTATATATATTTAATCTTTTCATATAGTGATTTTCTTTTCTCTGTTTTACCTTTTTCGCGTGTTAGATATTGTATTTGCTGATCATAATTTTACATTAAATGTCCAGCAATGGTCTTGTTGCGGAGCTTGACAACATGGTTAAATTGGCTGAGAAGTGCAACATTCAAATTCCTATGGAAGTGGTGAAGTGAGTCTTCTACTTCACAGCGTAATAATTCGCTTTCAATTACCTGTTTACATGTGAATTTTACTGATGATTAACTGCTGGATTTAGTTTAATTGATGATGGAAAGAATCCGGATGAATTTACCAAAGATGTTTTAAACAATTGCATTGCAAAGAATCAGATCACCAAAGGAAAAACTGATGCTTTGAAGGTTGGTTACGAAAGCTGTTTTTCACCGTTCTTTTTATATGTTTGTTTTACCGCTTTCACTCAACTTATCACTTCTGTATGGGCCAGAACTTTCGCAAGAATCTTTTGGAGGAATTGGAGCAGAACTTCCCTGCAGAGGTTGAAACATTTAGGGAGAGTCGTGCTGCTGCTGCTGCGGTAAATATGACATATTTGGTCTTTTATTTCAATGCAGAACTGAACTCTGTTAAAGAATTCTTGTCATTGGTTTGTTTCTTTGTTTGCACTTAAATCATGTAGAGATGAATACGTATACTATGGGAAGGGGGAAGAATGGGGTTTGCTTTTAGGTTGAGGTAACTTACTCCATCTTGAAATGTCATCCTCCTGTCTTCCTTGCTATTCATCATAAGCTCTCACCAGTTTCACTGTTATATCTAGTCATGCTGTCAAATTTGCTACAATTGCCACTTCAACTCTTGTGCTGTTGAATAGAAAGCCCCATTTTCCTTCCCATTATTATTATGAAGAGGAATATTTCTCAACCCTATCAACACTCAGCGCCCAATTTTGAGTCTACAAGACTAGTTGATTAAACATATCATAAAAATACGAAGGAAGAGACAATGATTGAACATTGTTTTCAAAGTAAATTTGTTTTGGTGGTTATTCTGCAATTTTTTTTCTCATCCCCCTATTTTGTGTCATTTGGCCGCAACCCTTGACTATTGTATCACTCTTCCATAGTTGATCCTATCCTCCTTGCTGTGTAAAACCTATTATGTACCAGCTTGAAAAAAGAAGGAACCTGGCTAGGAACAAAATTGATTCTATAGTGAAGTTCATGAATAATTACAACAAACATTAGTTCCTTAGTTCTTTGGGAAAAGCAATCTTGACCTTATTTTGCATAATTGCAGGAACTGAAACGTCCAACACAAGCACAGGGTGCACTAGCCAATGGAGATGTGAGAGTTAAAACAGAGCATTGACATTACAATGCATTGTATATAGACTATAGTGTAACACCGGTGCAGGTTTTTGGCTCTAGCTGAACATGAACTTACAACCATTGTTTGGTCAAAGCTCCATGGTTTACCATCTGAGCCATACTTCTAGATGTACGAGGGTAGTAAATTAGAAAAAAGGTTACCCAGTGTAGTGATATTAACCTCATCCTGATTTACAATTTTATATTGCAGTTCAATCATGCCTTTCCCTGATCTTGATTATTAAGCATACATTTTGTCCATACAAGTATTCCTCCAGAACATCACATTTTATCGAATATATTATTCTTGTTGTAAGATATTTCTAGCCTTAATTTAGACTTCAATGTTGCTGCTAAAGTGAATAAAATCATATCACTCAAGTCGACCATCAAATTGTGTAGGTGTATTCAGTTTGTTTTTTCAATTTGAAGCTTAAGCATTAAAGTATCTCCTCAGCGTTCAAGTATCAAGATTTACCTCTTTTTTAAAGCAAAAAGGTCTTAGTCTTTCTTCTTTCCTTGATATTTTTAGACTCTTGGGGTAGGATCATAGATACCATTTACGAGATTCGAAAATGAATACAAAGGACAAGAGGAAGGAGACCTTAGCGCCAAGTCAACAATGATGGCTAACGAATTTTGTAGCTTTATAACCTTATTTTGTTTTTATGTTTTGCTACTTGTCCCTACGATGAAGATTATCTATATATCTATCTATATCTACAGAGAATTGGTTATTCAAAAACAAAGAACAGGACTAGTCTAATCTATTTTAAAACCCAACAAAACAATCAACATGCACAGAGTTTCAATCTTTGAGGTAGTTCCCTTAGATCAAGGGAAAAAACGGATTTGAGAATACGTCGACATCATCATAAGTTCATAACTACTTAGTTAATAATTGGATACCAAATTTAAAGAGAAGGACCGAGTGATTCAAAGCTTTTCCAGCATGTGAGATCTAAATAGCGGGTCCCTGAAATCCTTCTATTAGTTGGAAAATTATTAACATTAGACACACAAGATGGTGACACACTGCAGTGCACACAAGTAATGTTGAGAATGAAATGAGACAACACAGAGTAACTAACACCAACTACAACTAGAACAATCAATTTCGCAGTACGAGATACACACTTTAATTTCTTGATAAATTTTCTGTTTGTGGAAATTTTTAAAAATAATAATAATAATATAGGAATTGCAAAACTAAACATACAAAACTTGAGAACGAAGTAGACATAATTAATAGCCAATAACAATAATAATATTATCCTACTCTTAATTAAATAATTCTTGAACTCTATCTTGATCAAAACACTATGAAGAAGAATTGGTATATGAGAACCAAAGGTAAAATCCCACACATGACATCTTTAAGAATCCAATTCTTTCCCCAATCGGCACCGTTCTTGCTCTGAGTGCCTGTTTCCTTGGCAGCACTACCAGTTCCAGTTGCAGTACTTGCTGCAGTTAATTTCCATTGTTACAAATCCCACAACACAAAAAGATAAATGGTTAGAATAATAACCATATTAACAGTGACCATGATATATAAAAACTAAAGAGAGAATGATAACTAATAATTAGTGTTGGTTGGTTAGTTAGTTACCACTGGGAACTGGTGCAGTACTGTTTTTCCCGGTGCCATTTTCTACCCCTGAAAACACCTTGGCTTCTGGAGAGTTAGGTTTCAAATGCAAAAGGTCTGAAACACAAAAGAGGAGAAAAACATGATATTAATTACTAAACTTAACTCTATTATCTCATGTTAAATCATATCTTTTGACAATTACAAATAGTTCAACTAATAAACACATCTAATATGAAATTACTAAACTTAAGTCTAAAAATGAGTATATAAAAAATATATTACTAACCAACACATTGAGTAATATTAACAGGTGTGTGACAAGCAGTTGGCAAGTTGAGAGCAAGAGTGAGGTTGATGGTGAGGCCAAGATTGGGGTCATCATGGTACTTGATGAGGAGGCAGAGGCATCTCTTGCTCTTTGAAATAACATCTTTGAGGCCACTGCAGCAATCTACTGTTGGGGTTTTTGCTTGAGCACTCACATATGGAAGACAAGTTGCTAATCCAACTAGTTTGTCAGCACATTCTTGTTTGTCTTGGTTCAAATCTGAGCTTCCATACCCAACAAGAAGGAGCACTGAAGTGAAGAAGAATGCTAGATTTCTTGCACTTTTGGAACTGATCATTTTTTAGATGCAAAGGAAAAAAGAGGGGGAGAGAATTAAAGAATCAGTGGTGTTCTCTTTGGGGGTTGTGAATGGGATGGAATGAATAGTGCCATTGGAGTGGCCTCTTCTATATATAGATAATAGT
Source organism: Stylosanthes scabra (assembly GCA_036250425.1). Lineage (NCBI taxonomy): Eukaryota > Viridiplantae > Streptophyta > Magnoliopsida > Fabales > Fabaceae > Stylosanthes > Stylosanthes scabra. The sequence goes on along the minus strand of JASCZI010181280.1, from coordinate 92,126 downwards.
TTGATGACTTTATTTTATTGCCTATATGTTCTCGAATAATGTTTATGAAAAATTTTAAAAATATTTTTAATATTTATTTTGATTCAATTTTATTTTTAATATTTTTTATTAGTTTTAATTGAAGATAAAATTTTCAATAATTAAAAATAAAATTGAATTAAATTAAATATTAAAAATATTTTTAAAATTTTTCATAAATCTTAGAAATATAAATTATACTTTATCCATATTTTTATTAGTAAAATATTATTCTATAAAAAAGTAATTAATTTAGTGATGAATGTTTATTGGTGCGATCATATTTGTAAAAAAACTTAGTTATTAAATTAACTATTAGTATAAAATATATATTAAAAACATGTGAAATAATTCATCTGTTTATATAAAAATATACAATAATTAATTTAGTGATGAATGTTTAATGTATATATAATATCTTTGTTATATATGCATTAAACTTTAGGATATCCATATGCGAGGCAAGTAATTAACACCACAACCTTCATCTAAACTTTAGGATAATGCAATTGTTCTGAATACACATTCCACCTTCCGAAATAAATTTCCCTATCTGTTCTCCAGCCTGACAGGTGTATGGTAGTTGCCACCTATCATTTTGCAAAAAAACAAAAAAACAAAAAAAAAGAAGACTCTTACAAGCATATTTAATAGTAAGACAATAAATATGCACTTTAAAATATTAATGATTATTCACCCAACATTAAAAATCGGTTTTATTAACTCCATTATTACCTTAGCTTAGTGTGAAATTAAGGTCCCAAAAGAGCAAATAGCAGTGTCCTTCAAACTCGGTTGATGATGAAGTGAAGCAGAAGGTGGAGTGGTGGTAATTATGGCGTGGTTGCGGTGGCGATGTGTGATTGGATTCTGTGATAGTGATATAAATAATTAAATAACAGATAATAATAGTCTTGGCAGTGATCATGTATACAGAGGAGAGGTGATAGTGTTGGACTTTCTATTGCTAAATGCTAACTGTGAGATAATGTTACCATAAATGTATGCAGATTGCAGAATACTGCCTTGCCATCGATTCTGAGTAAATACTCGTATTCATTTTCAATGAATTAAAGCTTGAATATTTTAATATTCAATCATTTTTTATTTATTAGAAATCTTTTAGGATATTTTAATTAGAAATTTTTTTTAAAAAAATATAAGTAACTAATATTTTTCTATTCAACAAATCAGCAAATAAAAAATAAAACATCCATAATCACTGTTTATATAACATCCACAATAAAAGTCATAAAACATTCTTAACCTAAAATAACCAACAATAAGCCAACTTTATTTTTTACAAACAGAATATCCAAAATAATAATTCTACGTGAACAAGTGGTTTTCGCCAACCAAGTGCAACCAAGTGATTTATTTCTATGCTAAATAGAAGACAATTTCGGTGTCAAATATAACTTTATTTAGGTGCACTTTTTTATACTATTTGACACCGAAATAATATTCTATTTAGCATAGAAATAAACCACTTGGTTGCACTTGGTTGGCCAAAACCACTTGTTCAAATAGCATTACCCTATCCAAAAATATTCAATTTAAATTTAAATTATTGCTGATATTGACTAAATTTTTATTGGCTATCTAGTATTGTTATTTTTTTAAAGAAAAAGTATTAATAATCAACATTTATTTACATAACACTAGCAAACATGCTTCTCTCACTTTTTATCTAGGATGACTTCTCTCTTTTTCTCTTTTTCTCACAAGGTTTTTCTTTTTTCTAAATTCTTGTTGGTCACTGTTGATCGCGAATTTATTGGTTAGATAGCATGATTGTTTTTTAAATATAAATAGTCATATTTTATTTAATTTAATATCTATAATTTGATATAAATAATATTTGTAATTATATATTTATAATATTTAATATTCTATATTTAATTAAAAAAATATAAACAAAAATCAAAGCAAAAAAAGTTACAGGTGTTTATAACTATCAACTATGTCTAATGATCTAATCTAACATTTTTGTATGTACTTTTTTATTTAGATATTAACACCTTACATGGATTTCGTGCATATATATATCGATCTAAATTTTTTTTAAGACAATTTTTTAGTTAATTAACTTATTTTACAAAAGATAAGCAATAAGAATAATCTCTTGAAAAGTTATTGAATTTTGTTAAGACAATATCTTTTAGCATATTGATGGAAAAAAACCCATTTAACACATGAAAGCTAAGCAGAATACCCTAATTGTTAACTTACGATATTTTCATGTTTTTGGGAAATTTCTTTTTCCCATATTATTTCCCACACGCAAATTAACTTACTAAAAGCAATGCCTTTAATTCTGACCAATGCTAACTAATACTAATTCGGTTACTCCTCGGAGGAAAAAAAACAGAGCAGGAGATGAGTGCATTGAAAAAGTGCCATACTTTTTTTGTGTAGATCAAGAAAGAGTGACACACACCCACATAACATATACAAATACTGCAGATTGAAGAAAGTTAGGTGGGGAAATCCATTCAATTACATAAATGAGTCGAGTACTCTAGTGTTTTCTAATAATTTAGTACTATAAATAAATTTAATACACAACACGTTTGGATGTTAAGAATAGTGATAGGAAAATTAATATTAAGGAGCTATTAGAGAGTCAATAAATAAATTATCATTTAAATTTATATGAATTATCATTCGTAATTCATATATATAAAATTAAATTATTATTTAAAATTTATATAATTTATTATATGTAATTATGTGTTGGCTTCTTATTTATGATAATGTATTAGCTTCCTAGTTTTTTCTGATCTTAATTGCATGCATGTCTTGCTTGCTAAGTATGGGCTTCATTGCCATCTAGCTGACGACATGAATTAAAGATAAAGCATGCCTTGTTGTAGTTTTTGCGTTTTTACATTTATTTTGTGGTTTCAGTTTTTTGGTGTCCTGAAATTTATTTTTTAATATTCTAACATATTTGATTTAAATCTATATATGACGGAACAGAAAAGCAGGAAAAGAAGTAAAGAGCAACCAAAATTCGCATGATTAGAACACAAATTTGAGTGAATTTGATTTGTGTTTACATTTTTATTTTATTTTTAATATTTTATATTTTTTTAAAAAAATTAAAACAAAAAAAAGTAAAATAATAAAATTTTATTTTCAATTTCCACGTCTTATTTCCTGTTAAAAATATAAACCAAATATACGAATTGTTCTTATTTAAGAAACGGCTTCATCAAAACTAATCACAAAGTCATGCCCCTCAAATTGATATATTATTATTGATATATTGATATTGATATTGATAATGTTATTACATTGGCATGATAATAACAAGAATAATAGAAAATAAAGCAGGGGAATTATATTGAATTAGGGGCATTTGGGGCCTCCTCGTTTGGTTGTCCAATTGTTATAGCATGGACATTCTTCCTTGTGACCATATGTTCCTGATGGCACACATAAGCATTTGGCGCAGCATATGTTACAATAGGTTAAACATGCCTTCCTGTATTGTGTGTTTGAACAACGATAATCACATGCACTCCCACATTCTGCATATACATAAACATTCTTACATTTATATTATTGTATTATTCTTTAATTAACATTACTAACTTAGATTAGTATATATAATATATATACATACGTACCTTCTGGTTTCAGTGATCCTTCCCCACCACCCTGTAGCATTTTAATGGAGTAAGATTCAAGGGAACAACAATTAGAATTTTAAGCATGCAAATTAATTAAATAAGAGATATATAACTCACATAGGCAACTTGGATCACAAAGCTCATGGCGAGTAAGAGAAGAAAAGCGTAGCCAAAGTTTTTTGCCATGACAATATTCTTTCTGATTTTTCACTATGATATTCAATAGCCAAATATTCTTAATGCAAGAAAATACACAAGATGAATGCAAGTGTGTTTTTTTTGGTGATCGATGAATGCAAGTGTATATACATACTTATATATATAAATAAAGGCAGATAATAACAGAACCATAAATAAATTTGACCACAAATTAAATTTGGTATAGAGGGGGGCTTGCTCAAAATATGTGTACAGTTCTAGAAGTTTCCTAAAATTAGTTATTGTTTTTATTGCCACAGACAGAATAGAATCGTCACACTGAAGAAACAAACAAAATCAAATGAGATTTTTATGCGGAATTAAACTTTTTCAGTAAACGCAATTACTTAAAGTTTCTGCTAACATATATGTGTATAAATCATATCTTTATGGTCAACAAATCAATTATTGCCCGAACTAAAAATTGTTTGCCTCATTAGTAATTACGTACCAAAATTGACCAAAGATTACTATTAAAAAAATTTAAACATTTTATTTTAATAAATACATTAAAAGTTTAAAATGTATATATTTCCTATAAAGAAATTTCTTAATTTAAAACATATATTAGCTAAATAATACTAGTAAAAGAATTATTATTAGTATAGTTACGTTACATCAATCATTCTGATTGTTGATTATAAAATTTTCTTTAGTCATTATTCACATAAAATAAGTTTAATAAATTTTTCTTTGACTAATTAAGTAAGCGTATCCAATTTTTACCGAGTAAAAAATTTCGACTTGAATTTTTTTTTTTTTTTTTGGCTTTTTGCAATACATGGTTAGATAAGTCATAAGTGTATATTGGTTCTTCATATTGATATGACCAACTTTAATTTGTATAAGTTGGTTAATTACTTCAAGATTTTTCATTGCAAAACTTTTTTTGCACTGATCAAGTTGTAATACTGTCTTCAAATTTTTTTATATTTTAATTTTAACCAAAAATTTTTTTTGACCATTTTTGAACATTTATATGATTAAAAAAGTTACCTATAGAATATATTTGTTAGAAAAAAAATTGTTTTAATATAATTATCACCTGTGACCTATATAATTATTAAAACAGCTTGTTTATATAATATTATTTCTTAATTTAGAAATAAATTGCTTCAATGCTCATTTATTTCACACATTGTAAATAAAGAAATGAAACTGAACCTTAAAATCTGTAAATACGTCGGTTCAAATTCCCTATTTAAACTAAGTAAGTCGCTACGCTATTTTTCATCGAATCAAAACAAAATAAACCCTTCTCGTTAACATAACAATTCTCCAAAATGAGAATACCTAAGGTGGTTTCTATGCTATTATTAGTCCTTGTTACAATCAATAAATCAGTTATCATAATCACATCTTCTAACACAAGTGCGATTTCAGTCTCCAATAATTATTCCAATAATAACATATCACTAAGCTTCCCTAATGCTATTCAGCTTGGTGGCTTTTGCTACAATCCAAACACCATACAAAACTAGAGGTGTTAATGGGGCAGTGCGAGACGGGGCGGGGAGGCTTTCCCGCTCCCAAAATCTCTCCCCGTCCCCGCCCCATCCTCTGCCACGGAGAATTTTATCCCCGTCCTCATTTTTCGTAAATTTCTCAGTTTTCACGAATTTTCAATTTCCTGTTTTTCTTTAGTAATTTTAATGGATTTTTAATAAAAATAACAAAAAATTAAAAATTCAGTACAAAAATATTTATATAGTGAAACATTATTTAAATATATTTTGTCAAAAATAATAAATTATTTAAAACTCAACATTATATTCAAAAAAATAAAATAATACAACATAATGAAATATACAATGATTAAAAAATATATACTAAAAATTAATTAATAAGGATATTTAAGACATTTTAAATAGTTCGAAAAATTTCGAAACGTGAAATTACATAAAGGACTACAATATATATTATCGAAATAAAAATATTTTAGATATTTATTATATCTTGGAGATTCGGAAATAGAATAAAAAATTTCCCATTCGGATCCCACTACTGCCTCGGGGGAGGATTTTGCTCTCCGCCTTCGAATCCCGTTCCTCCGCATCATGAAAAATTTTGACGCCCCCGCAAAACCATGCTTCCTAGTTCCTATGCCTTTGACAGCTACTATCAGCGCCCTGGCAAAGCCACTGGCACTTGTTATTTTGGTGGCACGGCCACCATTGCTGTAACTAATCCCAGTATGATTCTCTTTTTGTTTTTTAAAATATAACATGAAAATTTTGTATCACCTTTCATGTTATATTATAAAGTATTTATTATCTTCGCTAATCACATATAAATAATGTTATGATTATATTTATTTTGATCAATCAAATTCAATTAAGTTATTTATTTTTATGTTAAATAAAAGATTATTTTGATATCAAATAGAATAAAAAATAATATAAAAATAAACTTCTATTTAATATAAAAATAATTTTCTATTTGAAATAGAATAAATAATTTAGTTGAGCAAAATAAATATACATTTAAAATTATTATTTTTCTTATAACACTAAATTATCTATACTATATATAATGGCATATGGGAGAGAATTGATGTATAAATTTTCTTTTTCAAATTAGCCTTCACCATATAATGGATAAAAAATTATTTTGTTAAAACTAAAAATCAAGCTTTTAGTTTAAATGTAACATACTTATTATCATTTTATCTAATTTCTAATATATTATTATTTCTCATATTTAATTTATAAAAATGTAGAGCGCCTATTAATACTCTAATACTTATAAGATGGATCTCATTTTTGTTTTGGTGCATAAAGATTTTGGTGGTTGTAGATACCCACCAATTGAAAGGTATGATCTGTTTCTTATTTTCAAGTTCCATGTTTTTCATTGGTCATTACTCCATTGAGCGAAATATATTATCTGAACCTTTATATATGGAGACTAACTGGTTTTGATTTGATTTGTGACAACAGTGATGGAGGAGATGCATCAATGAGACAATGACGATGCCTCTTACCGAAAACGTTGAATCGGAGAGATGGGTTAGTGGAGATTCTGCAAATCAGGCCCAAGCCCAAAATTAACTGGATTCAAAGAATAAGTGATTCAAGCTCATTTTTCATTATTGATATAAATGATACAGATATGAGTTTTATTTTAAAGATGTGAAGGTCCATATTTATATATTATCTTAATTTTTGTGTGATGTAAAATGTAAAATTTGTTTTGTAAAGAAATCTTTTATATATATATCCATTTATATTTGTACTGAATAACTTTGTTATTATCGATAATAAATAAATAAATAAAGAGTTTCATTAGTATATCCATGTACTCTTTATAATTAATTAATAAAAAACTATCAATAATACAATAATATTTTGAATAAATATTCTTTCTCGTTCCTGAACTTTTTCGTTTTGGATTTGGCACTCATAATGAATCGAAATTCCCAAAGTGACCCTTAAACAATTAAAAAATGGTACAAATTGACCGCTTAATAAGACAAATCGATCCTGAGAATAAGTTACAATGTGACGTGTCAGGGATCGATTTGTCCCATTTTTAATTGCTTAAAAGTCGCTTTGGTGATTTCGATTCATTAAAAGGCGCCAAATTTAAAACGAAAAAGTTTAGGGCCAGGTGTTTACTGATATTTTTAATAACAAAAAATATAATGACTAAATTGTCAGAGCAACCAGAAAAATAAAGCTATAATCAGTGTTTCATAATTTTTGTGAAACAATTTCTGCAATAGTTCATGTTTTGAAATTTCAGTAAGTCATTTTGAGAAGTTGTCTTTGTGAATAAGCTAAGACATAATTAAACTAAGGAATATATTACGGCAATTTTTTTAATTAACGCACATAATAAAACGATAAGGATCAATGTAATAACTTTTGAAGAAACAGACACCAAATCTTAAGATATGACATACTTCGAACCTGATATAGTCTTGAATTATTGATTATTGATGCTTGAAAGTTGAAACACACCTACGAAATTTTTGTTAGGTGGAGATAGAACATTAATCGATATCAGCTTATATTTTGTTTATATAAAAAATAATTTTTATATTTCTAGAATTTAATTTAGTGTTTATTAATATAGAATATTTAAATACTTCCAGTTAAATCGAAGTTCTATTGACATTAAATTTTTCTCTGACCTATTTAACACTCTCTCAAGTCTCAACTATTTATCTCACCTGGATAAGTATTTTCTATTTTCTCTTTCTTAAATTAATTATCTCACACACGTACATATTAAATTAGTTCCAAAAGAATTCTCAAAAAATAAAATAAATTAATGAACACTCATGACATGAACTTGAAGAGTAACAGTAATGCTGAACAGGTGTAGCACCTGGGCTCACACAAGTTGTAAGGGGCAATCTTCGGTAGTTGTGTTTGTGTAACTCACACACACTCAGTACTGGTTAGTTTAAGAATAATATTCAATTCAACTTTTCATTTAGACTTTAGTTTATAATCATTGAATGAATAGATTGCATTTTTTTAAATTTAGTATGATAATTTAATTTAAAATAAAAATGTTAGAAAACCAATATTTGTAGTATAAAAAAATAAAAGAGTCAGTATTAGTTAAAATATAAAGTAAAAAAATATTAACTCATTTTAACATAAAATAAAGTATTTACCGTTGATTATTCTACAATTGTTTCTCTAAAAATCATATATACATACCAAAAATCTGTATATAAATAATTAAATATATATTTTTAGCACATTTTAAAGTGCATTTTGACTGCATTTTGTATTTTAGGGTGGAATTTATTTATGTTTGATTTGATAACTTTTAATAAGTAATCTAACATCTTTATACACTCTATTTTTCCATCAATATTTTTAAGAATTAATTTACGTGTATCATTGTACATTTTTATATACACCAGTAAACATCGATACATGTGTTTACATTTTGTTTTTTTATAAATTGTGTGTACGGAGGTGTAAAATGGTAGGTATAGTATTACCATATTTTTAAATATTATTGACTAACCGTTAATTGTGTTAATTTAATTAAATGAATTAAATATTTAGTAGTATAATTACGTTATTATCCCTGCACTAAAATTACATGATATAAAGAGAGCAAAACCCCACGCAAAAGCTACTGGGAACTGATCATCCTACACAGGCAGACGTTAACGTTATAAATCACAGAGAGAGAGAGAGAGAGAGAGAGAGAGAGAGAGAGAGAGAGATTATCCATAAAGAAAAAGAAAAGCTAAAAACCCAAAGCCAAAGCGCCTCCTTCTGTTTGATCTCTTCACTTCAAAAATCACAGCATTAATATGTTTATTTAATTTCTTTGCACCTTCTTTTCCCCATCTGACCACACACTCTTTAACTTCTCTCTCTTCCTTTACCAACTAAGCAAAAACCACATCTTCATTCTTAATATAATTAACTCTCTCCAATGGCATTGGCAGCAGCAAAGCTTCACATTTGCCTGCTGATGCTGTTAATGGCGACCACCACCGTGAATGTGAGTGGTCAAGCAACATGGTGTGTGGCGAGGAGTGATGCATCCAACCAGGCTCTGCAAACCGCACTGGACTATGCATGTGGTTCAGGTGCTGATTGCTTCCCTCTTCAGTCCAATGGCCTTTGCTTCCTTCCTAACACTATCCAAGCCCATGCTTCTTACGCCTTCAACAGCTTCTACCAGAGAAAGGGAAGAGCCCCTGGTTCATGTGATTTTTCTGGCACTGCCACCATTGCTCAAAGCGATCCCAGTACGTACAAAACAAACACTCTTGATCACTTTATTTTCTTCTGGATTATTAATTATCGATCCCTCTGTGCTTTGTGTATAGGCTATGGATCTTGTGTGTACCCATCTTCTGGAAGGTATGTTTTCTTTATTTTATTTTAATATTATTTATGATTTGGTATGCATTTTTAATTTTTAGCAAATATGAGATAGAAGATGGTACTTCATTTTTAGTGGTTGATGGGAGAGTGAGTGCATTTTTTTAATCGTTAAAGAGAATTGGTTTCTGTTCCTTGTTTTTGAAGTAAATGGATTCTCATATTCTCATTCTCGGATGTATCTTTTCTTTTTTATTTATTATTAATTTTTTAAATCCCATTTGGTACCTTTTCGTCTTTGGCTTGCCGAATACACATAGAGAGGCGAATTGGGAAGCCAAAAACAGTGGTGGCAATGTGCTGTGTTACACTGTTTTTTTGTGCAACAGAGAGGTGTGAATGGGGGGAGGTTGCATCAGATTATGTTAGGACACGTGTCTCTCTGCATGGATGGTAGTACTAGTAGTAACGCCATTTTTGCTGTTTTCTGATTCTACCATCAAACCATTCCCTATTTTCTGCAAAATTGCCTCCTGCTTTTCGTTTTTTATTTAATTTTTCACATTTTCCAACTCTCAGGTTGCACAGTTTGGTACTTTGCTTATATGAATTCACTACAATATCAAACATATTCTCATCCATTGATAGATTTGGGGTGTGGACCCAACTGAATTATTTTATATTTTCACATGTATTTTATGTGTTAAGGAGGTGTATTATATTTGTCTCTTTCTCTAATAAAAATTATAATTATTTACGAGCGTGTATATATTTGTAAATTTTGAATTTTTTATTTGAAAAAATAAAAAAATTCATATAAAGACACCTCAGTAATACTGGCTACTTACTATTTTAGGTGGGGGAGTAGTAAAGTTTGGTTGCAGTATGTATTTGAGCGAGTGACGCCAAATAATAGATCATGATACAGGGTGGTGTACAGTGTACCTCTGTGTGTGGGGTTCTTTTTTTTTTTTTTTTCTTTTTTGGTTACACTTCCCTGACATACTCCATCCAACGGCTCAGGAATCATGATGATGATGAAACCCTTTTGTCGTTTGTTAACAAGTTTGAATTATGGTGTCACTGTGTCTGTGATCTGCTTTACAGTGTCTCTGATATGCATGGATGCAGAGAACGGTGATATAGACTCATAGCCATAGCAGAGCTTCTTGTTCTGCTTTTCTTGTCACAAGCCTAAGCTAAAATTGACCCAAGCCTCAAGATAAATTTATACATCACCTTTCATTATAGAATAAGGTAGAACGATGATTTATTATGAAAAGGATTCTCTCATGGAAAGTTATAAGTTCAATTAATGTGCTGAAAATAGAGCTTGGTTTTAAGTTTAGGGTCTCCATCAGACAAATGGACATGGCAACCATGCTTATTAAGATGCTTGTTGTTAGGATTCGGATGATAATCATTGCTTGTAATGTGTTTTAAGCTTTTTGATTTTATATGTCCGAAACCATGTAAGAAAATTAGTGATGGTGACAGGGGACAATGATGTCCATGGGGCCACTGGTTTGAGTTCTAGGTTTATTGTGCCATCTCACGTGTCATCATGAGTCTTTATTTGTTGATGTGTCACATTCACATGGTTATTGCAATTTAAAAGTTCAATGTAATTGGAACTTTAACTTCAATATGTTAGGTTGAATGGTAGCACCATGGAATGGGACAAATTAAGATGTATATACTTTAACCTTAGCATGCTTATTCTTTAGGAAATTGTTGATGAAATGGTATGTGTGTTTTCTAATTCATTCTTGTGGTATTTTAGCACTGCTGGAGGGGGAAATACACCAAGCACAACACCTGCATTCAACAACCCGAATGTGCCGTCTCCTACGACAACAACACCAATCTTCGGCGGAGGCAACAGCGGTGGCCTAACGCCGGGAATGAACACGCCGTTCCCCGACAATTCTAGAGCAGCATCAGAGGCAACAGCCACATGGTTTCTAGTGTTGTTTCCCTGCCTTGTCATTCTTGCCACATGCATATGATGGATGGTGATCTTTGGTGAGAATAGGAAGGTTACAGTTTTGTCAGGGGTTAAAATGGGAGCCTTTTGATGTTTATAACCTTGCTTTAATGCAATTTCATAGTCTAAACATTCATTGTAAGGTTATAAACATGGGCGATGGGGGCATTGTTATCCACCAGGGGAAGGAAGGGCAGAGCTAGGAGATAGCAAATTAAAGATCTTACTGATGATGGTATTATTCTTGATTTTATTCAGTAGATCAATTGTTTCCTTTGAAAAACAGTATGTTTCATGATATCATTAGCTTATAAAGATCTATTTTAGAATGAATTTCTTCCTAGTCATCTTTTTAAATGCAGTGTATTTCAGTTCCCAGAGCACTAAAGTGTCGGTGCTAAAATGATTTACATATTTAACTTCTTTTTTAATCCTTGCACTAAAAAAGAAAAAGGAAAAGAAAAAGATAAGAAAAAAAAGAATATATATATTTTCCAGTTGCATCAAAAATAGAATATTCAAACTTATTTTATTCTATGATCCTTTGTTATATAAAGAAGAATAAATGTAGCTGAACGCATCCATATTAATTTTTTGCATATAATGAGCTCTATTGATAAGTTTATTACTAAACTTTCTTACGAATGAGACATGGAGAACATTTAGAAATGATTAGAATGCTTTGATTTTATACTTCCTAAAATTTCTAGTTATAAACTACTGAATTTTGTGAGGCGCAATAAATTCACTTGAGAAGAGATCATAAAAAACCTACCTATGACGATCCAAAGTGTAATTAAGCCAGTGCAGAATTCAGAGTAAGGATTACTTATTTAATTTTATATTGTAATATTGTATAATTTACTAAAACTCCAACGAAACCCATGCAATAAAGATACAAGTTTCTCTGGTAATGAAAACAGCTCTGTATAAACCTTAAAAAATTTCTATGGCACAAGCATAAGTTAAACAAGTGAACAAAAGGTAGCACTTGGCTTCGAAACATTGAACAATAATAAGTGTGAGGCCTGCTTCTGAATATCACAGTTGCTGAACTAAAGAACTCCAAAGAAGGGATTCTTAATTGCTGAATCTAGTTCAGACCCAGCTGAATTCAGAACTGCCATTTCAACTTTGTCCCTAGCCAAAAACAAAAACTCGCCGCCATCAATCTTCTCAAATCCACAAATCTCCAGGAATTCAATTCCCCCCTTCAACGCTCCAACTCGTTCCTGTCAAAAACAACAAACATTACATTCAAATGCATCAGCAAGGGTTAATGTCTGAACGTCTTCTATCACTTGCCCATCCCAAAAATTTTCATCTTTGGGGAGATTCTTACCTGAAAAGTTTGGTTACTAAGTCGGATTTTCCTGAATTTTTCCTCATCAGGATTTCTGGCAACATTTCCCACATAAGTGAGGAGGGTTTGGAATGCTTTCTTTACTCTGGCATCATCCTCCTGATCCAATAATAAGTTGCCATGTAAAAGAGAAACAAGGAAAACAGTTAACCAAATATAATATTGGTCACTCTATACTTTCTCAATAGGCAATGTGTAACTGTACAATTAAGAAGGAGCTACTCAACTAGCAACATTTAGAGGCATTAGAGTGACGCAAGAAATTAATTTCCATAAATATGCTAAACATCTAAGCATATAACAAAAGAAGCAATCTTTTATAAGTCACTGCAGGAAAGCAGTTTTGAAGAATTTTAATTCGGAGGCATATATGAATGCACCCTGTGTTTCTTCATTCTTTTTTATCCAGAAGCAAAAAGTAAAGTACCTTGTGGTTCTGCTTGAGAGAACGCAGGCACTCTCTCATTTGTTCAGCTTTGGTGGCAGGCCTAACTGGCAGAAAACTCTGCATGCAAAATCAAATTTTCAAATAAGGAGGTGCCTGTGGAAAAATTGAAACCCATTTTTGGACTCTCCCATACCTTTTTCTCCTCTACAACAGTTGAGGGTTTGGCTTCCGCAGGTTCTTCTGGAGGCAATCCAAGTTTTCGCCTTCTTTCAGCCTAACATCATAGAAAAAATAAATTATTTCCTGGGGTTTAATGTTTAATGGCAGAGATCGAAAATCCTACAGAAATCCTTATCTTCTTTAGAAAAAGAGAAGAGCATGACATGTTGACAGTGCTGACATACAGACTCAAGAAAGAACAAACATGACAAAAGGAAAGAAAAAAAGAAGGGAGGGGCCGGGGTGGGAGGAGAATCTATTTGGAGAATGCACACCTTGTCTTCTTCTAACTTCTGCTTGATTTTCTCTCTAGCCCTTCTCTCTTCCTCTTTCTCTGCTTTTCGCAATGCAAGCAACCTGCAAATGGAAACAGATTTTGCTTGAAGCTAGGTGCATTAAAAATAAATAAATAAATAAAAGACAGGATGCAAGGCAATGAATATATTGGTTAAGACAGACCGTTTTCTCTCATTCTCTTCTTCAATCCTCTTTGCTTCCAACAACTCCTTGCCAATGCGAATTCTCTCCTGGATAAAAAACATATATGAGACAAGCATATGTACCTACTTAACATGAACGACATATAAACCTAGAGATGGTGTATTAAGATTTTGCATACTGATCCAACCTCTGAAACTTTATATAAATAAATTAAGCCACAAAAAAGTCTTCAAGAGGATAACCAAAGAGATACTTCTTACTTTGGAATGTGTCACATTGCAGAGAGATAACATAGCAGCTTGAAACTCATACAATGATAGCATTATGTATTCTTAATGGGCTAAAGCCTCATCCCTGATGTGGGAGTGATTTACAGTATAGGTGCTTAAAAAATACCGAGGAAAGATAAAGAAAAGCACTTGAGGCTCATTTATAGTTGATTCAAGTTATTTCATAACCAAAGACAACTCTTACGATTTTTCTCAACGGAAATAATTTGTAAAACTTTAAGCACCTACTTGGAGGTTCAGAATGGTTTTCTATCCCTGAACAGGATGTGTAGAAATAAACACCGATAAATATAATAATATGCAATATTTTCAAGTATCAACGTAAATCAGCTATCAACGTCACCAATTGAAAAGTGTGAAGCAAATGGATGAATCTACAAAAATACCTTCTCTCTTTCTTTTTCCATTCTCCTTTCTTCCTCTTCTTTCTTCTTGCGAGCTCTCTCCCTTAAAGATTATAGATTTTAAAATAAAAAGTGATAAGCAAACCAGAAAACAATAATAGATAAGACTGACTAAAAAAACTACCACATGCAAACTATAATTCTGGACAAAAGTCAAGATATACAAGATGCTAACTAGATTATATAACGAAATCTAAACATTACAATATAAACTGAACAAGAAATCTAGAATGACCAGAAGAAAATTAGCAAACACAACAAATAGAAACAAATTTCAGCCAAGCCACCATTAACACTGTTCTATATAAGTTGAAGGCATTTATATATTCTAAATGCAATATTGAAAGACACAGAAATCTGTGGATCCATTTCTGATAGCTGGAACTTTAAGACTGCCTACAAATCAGGGTGCCCAAAATAGGTGTTTGGTGCATATACATAAGCTGCTTAAGCAAAACTGAAATTGTGATCACCATGGGTACATTATATTTGAAGTTTAAGCTCAAATGGCTTCATAACTCACGCCACAGTGTAAATCTCATTCGACATCCAGTTTCAAACCTTAGTTCCTGTTGTTTAGCCTTCAATTCTTCTGGGGTGAGAGAAGGTTTAGGAGCCTCAACTTTGGTATTGGCAGGTACCTGAATGAAACATCAGGTCAGGAGCTAGATATTGCAATTTAGTTATACTAAATACATCTTGACATTAATTCATAGCATGAATTAGTCTAATTTCAATTAAGGATCACAAAATTAGAATCTATATCTTGCAAAGCAATGTGTGTACCATGAGAATATGCCATACTAAATTACTAATGTAAACAAATCATACCAAGGGCATCTGGTCTATGTCAGGGTCAGACTCATGCTCTACTATCCAATTAATGGCAGCCTCGATGCTAGCATTACCTATATAAAGAGTCAGAGAGAGAGAACCCAATTCAACGTTAATATCTACTGAGTAAATAGTTATCAATATCCAAATATAAATAACATAAATAATGTATTGTACGTACCTAGATCTAGATATAGTAAAAATACATAATTAAAAAAAAAAGAGACTATCTACAATTGTGTCAAATGCAATTGCTATCACACACAAGTATTAGTAGTTTCATCTTCTTTTACCCAGTTTTCCTCCACTACGCACTATCGAAGGTACCATTCTTCATTTGATTTGCATAACATAGCTGAGCTTCGTATTAGCTTTCTCGCACAAAGCATACAGAACAATATGCAGCTAAAATTACAAAACCAGAGTTGAAAGCAAACTCGCCAGAATAATGAAGTGCACGTGTTGCTCGAGCTGTAGAAAATCCCATTGCTTCGAGTTCCTCAACAAGCTTTTTGTCAACCTCAGGAACAACCATTTCTGTATTTTAAAGCATAAAGCAATAATTACTGACCTTAAAAAGTAATGTTATCATTGACTATCCAAAAGAATAAGGATGAAATCTTCGAGAAGGCTTTCCAACAGCAAAATGATACACAATATCTATTTTAAAGGTTTATTACTATCATGGATTAATTGAGTCTAAAATAGTAGTAGGATACCTTCATGTTGGCTTGCATCTGCATTGGGAGCCTCTTCTGATGTAGCAGTTTCATCTGCCTTTGGAGCTTCTAAACTTATCGGTTTTGCTGCCTCGGAAGTCTTATCTACAAACTCAGTATGCCCGGTTCTTTTCGTATGCAAATCACTCTCCTAAGTGATCAAATAGCACGGGGAAAAGAAAAATATCAAGAAATCAACGCACTTCAGAAAACACTACGCACAAGAAGTTTCCTTCTTTTCCAAACAAAATACAAAAGAAAATTATCTACCAGACTCAAACAAATATACAAAATACAAAAAAAAAAGAAGTTTTTATTCTATTTTATTTTCCTTTATTCCAGCAGCCAACTAAAATTCAGAACCTCAAACAAATTAAACCCTAAAATAACTGAAAATCAGAGAAATGTCATAAAAGTTCATCAGCTGTTTGTATAGACGGTTCAATTCAGAAACACGATCGAGAAGCCATGTTCTACGAAAGAAAAACGGGAACGCAAATAGGAAAAAGGAGAATAGAAGAGAGAAGGGGATCTGACGGTTTTGGATCGGCAGGGTTTGCCGCAAGCAGTGCAGACGAGGTTGAGAACTGCTTCGGTGGATTCAGAGAAGTTGGAGTGGTTGGTTAGCTCGGCATGCTGTTGAGCTTCCTCTACGGACCTCAAGAGAGTGCCACAGTCACCACACTGGAGAGAAACCCCCGCCATTGATGGATTTTCACTTCTTCTTCACAAAGGTAACGCAGCTCTTTACTTTGCTCATTAAACGGGATAAAGGATCCGATTAGAGAATTTGTATTTGGATTTTGGAAAGAGTGAGGGTTTACTTATTATTAATTTATATAAAACCTGTGTTAATTTTCTAGAGAATTTTTATTAATTTATTATTATCTTTTACTCTTATTTCGAATTAAAAGTACATGTTAATATTGTTAATTCAAAATATTTTAATGAAAAAATAGAAACTTAAAATTTTCGGTATATTTAAAATATGTTTAATATTTTTTATAAAAAATACTATTTTACACAATAAAAGTACAGCTGCTAAATTAGACAAAAAAATATTTGTGTATAAATTTTAAATGTTTTTAATATATTTTTTATATTTTAATATATATTTTAGATAAATGACTAATTCGATAATTATTTCAGGATATATATATTATAAATTATTTTTATTAATAGAAAATTTAAAATGTATTATATTCTTTTAAGTACCGCTCTTCTTATTACCAAAAAAAACATGAATTACCAAAAAAAAGTACCGCTCTTCTTTAGTTTTTTATTTTTTATTTTTTATTAGGACTTGACTGATTGGCGGAAAATAGTTGCTATGTATATCGTTAATCGTTAATTGGTTATTGGACTAATGAGTCACTAGTGCAACCGGTTTAAATGTTACCATCTGTTTTTTGTTTGTTCATGAAATGTTACCATCTAACGATTACAAAACAAAATAACGCACGAAAAAGTTTTTTGGTAAAAGCAATTTTTTTTCTTTTAAATGCAGAGAAAACAAAAACTCGTTAATGGCCAAAAAGAACACTTAATTTACAACAAATCAGTTAAAAATATAACAAACACAGAGTGAAATATAAGTTAAAATAAATTAAATTAAAATTTTTTTCCAAAAGCATTTATTAAAAGAATAAAATAATATTTTTTTTCCATGTATTTAATTAATGCCCAAAAAATAAAAAAACAACACTTAATTTACAACAAAGATAAAAATGAAAAGAGAAACATAAGAGTAAATTTATTATTTTGAAAATATTACATATAGATATTGTAAAGTTTTAAATTTTTAAACACAGTGACAAATTTTTAAGATCAGATAATAAATATGCTACAGAATCAATAGGAAGTCAACGAATTTAATTAGAAGTTATAATCCAAAATTAAAAAAAATTATCATCCAAAACAAATACAAGTTATCATCCGAAATAGAATATAATTATTATCATAACACTAAACTCTAAATTCTCACCAACATAATTATCATACGAAATTGATTTAACTTATCGTCCAAAATAACTATTACCATCCAAAACCAATACAATTATCATTCGTAACCTCACAACCAGTAGAACAACAATAACAAGCACCACCACCTCACAACCATCTCCCGCAACACAACAACAACACTACAATTGCATTTAAATCCACCCTATAACGATTAAGTTTCCAGCATCATGATAAATGAAGAGGTATTCATTTATTAATTATTTGTTTATATAATATTTGTTATTCTGATATTAGATATTAAATAATTAAATCCTCGCTTAGGTTAGGTTTCCTCTTCTGTTTAATACTCAAATTTGAAAAGATACGAATAAACACAGACGTTCTGAATGTGTGTTGCTACTTTTACTTATCACAGTTGCCAACTTCCCATCAGAGTCTATCAAAGAGGGAAAGAGAATTGATTCTCCTTCTGCTGCAAATCCCGTGACGTTAGCAATAATATTTTGGTAACAGTTTCAATTCTTTTTCTTACCTGCACTCTTTGAAAAAGTAATCAACTCGGCACCAAAAGTGTGATGTACATGTGTCTACCGATCATACAATTTTTTCCAGATATATATTATCGATCAACATAGTTCTTTCTCTCTCTCACACACTAACCTTGTTTTGGAAATTTGACAACTGGTTTCAACAAAACTTGTACTAGCTAGGGCATTCCATTATTGCCACTGTTAGGTTTTGCAGTTCAAAGGTCGCCATTGAAGGAAGCACATCGCAAGCTGCAAGGTATACAAGGTGCATAGAGACTTCACAACTTCTGTGTTTCTTTTTTTTCTTTCTTTTCTTTTCTTCTTCTTTGATATTGGATTCTTCTCATCTTCATCATTCTCAGTTCTCACTCTTCGATCTCTCCACCGATCTCATTGTCCTCTCCTCCTTCTGTGATCTAAAGAAATTTTGTTTTGGATTTTTTCCCCTTTTCCCGTTTAGTATGGTTCCTTTGTATATATTTAAAAAGTATTTTTAAAATTTGTTTATCTAAGTTATAATCTTAACGAATGCAAAAGGAAAAGAAAAAGAAAAAAGAGAAACTGAGATTTATGATATTTGATTGTTACTTGATTCTAATTTTAATTCCAATTATTTTTTGTGCAGATGAGCGTGTCTTCCAGTAGTGCAGGTACTAATAAGAGGAACGCCTCAGACGACGACGGGGTTCCACGTATCACCATTTCAATTACAGGCCAGGTATGTACGAATGTATGTATGTATGATCGTATGTATTTTATGTATGCAAGTTGATAAAGGAAAAAAAAGGTTGAAAAGGAGCTAAATATAGATAAGGATAGACAAATTATAGTTGAAAATTGATTTAGTGATTTTATTTTTTAAATATCGCTGAATATAAAAGACTAATCACCTCTATATTGGGTATTCACTTTATCTCATCATTAGTTTTGTAAAGACAGTTCTCTATACATAAACATGTGTCTATAGTATATTAAAATTGAAAATGACATTAGCAAAATAAGAATCATAATATACTAGTAAGTTGTAAGTAGTCCTTAGATTCTTATTTATTTAATTTTTCACATCATTCTTTCTGTTTCCTGATACTGTTGTGATTAATTATGTTTCATTGAATTGAAGAATGATCGCAGGTTACACTACAAGGTGAACCCTAACAAGTCATTGAGCAGCGCATTTATAAACTACTGTGAAAGGACGGGTTTGGATCATTCGACAATACAGTTCTTATATGGTGGTAGTCGTGTTCATGGGAAAGATACGGCAAAAAAGGTTGGGTTTATTTTAATACCAGAAAATATAGAAATAGAAGAGAAAGATTAAGACGAAAGTACTCACTGTTTTTGTGCCATATGCTTCATTGCTATTTGCTAACTAAGTCATATTTTAATTGTTAATGCATTCCAGCTCAAGTTAAAAGAAGGAGACGAGATCTTTGCTGCTAAACAAGTACATGGAGGAGGCGTTGCAACTCTTAGTTTTTTACCAGGATGGCATTAATATGGCTTTGTAGTGAAACATATTATTAGGATATATATATTCTTGTTGAACTAGTTAAATTATTGTGAACTAACTAGTTTATTTTCTAATTTTGTATGATATTATGATAGAAAATGCAGGCCCCTAGTAGGAACTTTGCAAATCAATTGATAAATGCTTAATTGTTCACTGTGCTTATTATATTGTTCTAGCATTCAGGAGTTAAGATTCTGAAATAGGACATGTCTCATCCACCATGACTTATGTATGGTTGTTATTTACTGTTTAGTTTCATCTAAAATGTTGAATTTCAGATTTCCATGATTCGGGTGAAATTTTTTTTATAAATAAAAACTAAATATTTTCCTAATGAAGTAAATTTTCCTTCTTCGTCATAAAACTATTGTCCTAGCAATTATAATCAAATACAAAATATTATGTACATATTAAAATTTAACTATCAAATTAGATATTAATTATTTATATACAAATATTTATATTATTAAGTTATTTTTAATATTATATTAATAATTAATTTTAATAATTAAATTTTGTGTACACTTAGCACAACTGAATCAAATATTATCTTATATGATCTTTTGATTGGTTTTGGTATATGATCTTTTGATTGGTTTTGGTGTTGTTTGGATCATTTAGGTCGTCAATTGTTGATATCATGTGATGTAAACTAGGTTAATAATAAAATTAATCTCTAAATGATATGTTATTCATCAAATATAACTTTAAAATATTTTATCAATCAAAGTAATTTTGAGAGATTTAAAATTAATTATATTCAATTTTCTAATATTTTATTAACCATTTCTATTAATTATTGGTCATATAAAATATTAAGTAATATTTTATAGCAAATTATTAATGAAAATTGTTATCGAGTTACAAAAGACAAATATAATTAATTTTTAGGAACTGATTTAATTAATAAAATATTCTAAGGGATAAATTTGACAAACAGCTTAGTTTTCGGAACTTAATAAACACATTTTTTTTTGAAATTGACGCTAAAAAGTATTAAAATAAAAGAAGGTTAATTTAAAAAAAGGTATAACATATATAGAAGGATAAATTGTTTTCTGCCTTATGTTTTATTCAAACTATTTGAGCAAAATGATTTTTTATTTATACTTTGTGATGCATTGTTTGTCGGTGTAAAGATTTATATAATTTTTGAAATAGCGAGTTTAAAAAATAATTATTTTCATTTAAAAAATAATTATTTTCATTGAGGTGGTAAACTGTTAATATACAATTGGTAGTCTGAAAATTAAATTTATTATACTAATATTGTTATTATTATTAGAAGTGATATGAAGTGGGACGTCGTATTTTCATAGTTTCTTTTTTAAGAATAACGGGTTGAATTGCCCTTGCGCCGTGGTATTAAAGTATTCGTACTTTCGTAGTTATTCCTATACAAATACACATTAATCACAGTCCAATTAATTATTAATTAATAAAAATAAAATAAAATAAAATAAAATCAGAGTGCGCTTAATTAATCCCATCTCCTTGTGAATGTGATGTGAGTTCATTCATGTTGAATGTTTGATTGATGCTACCAATGCAATGCAGTTGCCATTTCTGAAACCCTAGAATTAGAATCAAATCCCTCTTTCATTCATTCATTCTGCTAATCACTGAGAAGTGAATAGTGAATACAATGAAGAAGAAGAAGGTACCTGACTGGCTCAACAGCTCCCTCTGGTCTTCCTCCCATTCTCCTTCTCCGCCTCCTCCATCTCTTTCCTCCGCCACCGCCGACCTCCCAATCCAACAGCAGAACTCCGCCGTATCCCACGCCGCCCCATCCCAACCGCCGTCTCCTCCGGCGACGGTGGAGGCTCCTCCCGAGCCACAAAAGATCCATGATTCACGACCTAAGAATGACACTCACGCTTCCGCTGATGCAACGTTCTCTTCTTCCCCTTCCGCCGATGAAATCTCTCGCCAGGCCGAGTTGTTGGCTGAGGTTTGTTCCTTCCTTTTGAGTTTCAATTTTCTTGTTTCAGCAACAAATTAAGAGCTACAGTTACTAACTAATCAACTATCTAACTTACTTACTTTGGTTGGTTGAAATTGAATGTTTTGACAGTTATCGAAGAAGATGATAGATATGAGGGAATTGCGGAGGCTCTCATGTCAAGGTCTTCCTGATGGTGGTGGGCTACGTTCTACTGTCTGGAAGGTAAATCGGTATATCTGTGTGTGTAGATTTGCTGACTTTTGTTTTCACTTTTTAGATCGTGTTGCAATTGGTTCAAACAAAAGAATGGGAAAAATTATTTAGAGCTTTTAAGTGAAATGGATATGTACGAGTGCAATGGGATGGGGATTTCTTTATTTTGTGAAAATGAGGGAAAATCTGAAAATGTGAATGCCTGTTCCCAATCATCCAACTGAACATGCGATTTTTTACTCTATTTGTATTCCTTAATCCTTGCCATTCCCACTGTTCATCCAGCTGAGATGGCTGAACAGGATTTGGTTGTGTGCTTCTGGTTAGTCTAGAGTGTTTTCCTTTAAAGGAGGAAATGAAATTGATAATTATAGTTGCAATCTTTGCTTATTGACATTTGCAGCTTTTGCTTGGATATCTTCCTCCAGACCGTGGGCTCTGGTCGTCTGAATTAGCAAAGAAGAGGTCCCAGTACAAACATTTCAAAGATGACATTCTTGTGAATCCTGTAAGTTAGTTGTTTAGGGAGCTCTATTATTTTCATTGAATTATTGCAGAAGTTTTTCTGGTTTGTCTGTTTCTCTCTTAAACCTTAGTGAGCGAGGGATACAGCTGTCTCAATTGTGATAATAATATAGATAGTTGATAACTTCTGTTGTCAGACAAAAGCTGTAAAATAAAATAAGTTTCTTTAAACAAAATTTTTTAAAAAAACCATTAAATCATGAGATTAATTTGTACTGTAGATATGGCTATGTAAGATAATGTTAAATTAACATGCTGAATCTTGATATGATTGCTTGGTTTTTTCTTTTACATTGGTAGGGTGTATGTGTGTTGGTGTCTAACCATAATCTTTGCTGAAGTAGTGTTTTTTTAAAAATTTCATGCATATTATTCTTTTTGCTTTATCTATTTGGCTCTCTGAATGTTTATGTGGCTAGCTAGTCAGAAATCACGAG
This sequence comes from Stylosanthes scabra, assembly GCA_036250425.1. Taxonomy (NCBI): domain Eukaryota; kingdom Viridiplantae; phylum Streptophyta; class Magnoliopsida; order Fabales; family Fabaceae; genus Stylosanthes; species Stylosanthes scabra. The sequence goes on along the minus strand of JASCZI010181280.1, from coordinate 68,695 downwards.
GAGGATGTACAACTCGACAAGTTCTGATGCTGATGATGGTAAAGCTGAGAGTAGAACCTTGCTCTCTAGATCAGAAATTACTCATGGGGAGCATCCATTGAGTCTTGGAGAGACCAGTGTGTGGAATCAGTTCTTCCAGGTAAATTGTTAGACTACCTTTTCGGTGAATTATTGTTTAGAACTTTGGCCGTGTTTCCTTTTGTTATATAATTCTCAAATAACTCAAAGGAAAACGATAGCAAAATCCCTTAGTTATTTCATTTAGTGAGCGATTTCTCACCTTTTTTTTGCCTATGTTCTTAGGAATATTGCACCCCGTAATAAATAGTATTTTTATCCTAATGAACTTGTTATTAAAATTTTGAAAATGATATTTTGTGATCTGCATGAACCATATTACAGGCATTCCATCAAAGTTGTCCATGATGCTTAACATTTTACTTTAGTGGGTAACAAATGGAAACGATTCATATGGAAGGTTCCTTTGCTCACAGTAGTAAATAATTATTAGTCAAATGAAGTGTTTATTCATGTATCATAACTGCAAATCTCATGTTAATAAACTAAAATAGGTAAATGTTCCTCTTTGCAATTTTGTAGGATACGGAAATCATAGATCAGATTGATCGAGATGTAAAGCGCACTCATCCTGACATGCACTTTTTCTGCAGTGAGTCTCAGTTTGCAAAATCCAATCAGGTTGGCCTTTGTCTTGAACCTCAATTTCAAGTCAATCTATGAAAGGAGCCTTTTGAATTGATTATTAATTATTAATTTGTTGGACATTTTCAGGAGGCTTTAAAGAACATATTAATTATCTTTGCAAAGTTAAACCCAGGTGTAAGATATGTTCAAGGGATGAATGAGCTATTGGCTCCTCTGTACTATGTGTTCAAAAATGACCCTGATGAGGAAAATGCCGTGAGTACATGATATCTTCTTGTAATCTTAGGTCTTTGTTGTATAATCTTGTTCTTTATTTCAAATCCATCCTTCACTTACTCTGCCTGTAGCTTCCTATCGTCTAATTATATTTATGTTATGTAGAAACTATTTGATTCAAGTTTAATACATTTCTAAACAACCACTCTCTTTTCAGTTTTGGTTTTGCAAATTTACCAAAGAATCCCTTTAAGAAATGCTTATCCATGATAAGCTGATTGCTTCTCCCTAACTGTGATAAGATGCATGGTCGGAAGATCTCCTGGTTTTCACCTTTTTTATATTTATATTTGTAAATGAATGCTTTATTCACCTCCTGATATTTTCCATGTGTGCTTTAATTGAAGGGGCAACCTGGGTTGGGGTTGGTGAAAATTTTCTAGGTCTTTTTTGTTGCTTCCTTAGGGGAATGCAGACAATAAATGTTAAATATAATATATCACTGGGGACGTTTGAAATGGAACAATGAAAATATGTGAATTACTTGATTTGATGACACCATAAATTTTTTGAATTCATTGCTAAAGAATTGCTTAGATAGCATCGGAGTAATATTGTTTCATGTTGCTGTTGCTGTCATGTTCTGTCCTGCCATACCTTTGGTCAATCATGCCCACGAGTTACCCATTATAATATGCAGGCCTTTGCTGAAGCGGACTCATTCTTCTGTTTTGTTGAATTATTGAGTGGCTTCCGAGATAACTTTGTTAAACAACTTGACAACAGTGTTGTCGGAATCCGTTCCACCATTACAAGATTGTCCCAGCTTTTGAAAGAACATGATGAAGAGCTGTGGCGCCATCTTGAGATCACTTGTAAAGTAAGACAAATTTTAATATTATTCTATCTTTTCATTGTTTATCTTAGAGTTCAAATTTGGAAATATTGACATATGAGTATATGACAAAGGGTTTGGAACTTATGGGGTATGCATCATCTTTTGTCAGACACAGAAGGTCTCATTTTTTCTTCTTTTCTTTTGGTTCTTAATTTTCAGGTCAATCCCCAATTCTATGCATTTAGGTGGATTACTCTCCTATTGACTCAAGAATTCAATTTTGCTGATAGCCTTCACATTTGGGACACACTTCTAAGTGATCCAGAGGGCCCACAGGTATAATTTTGCTCCTTGTTTACCTTGTAGTATGTTGAAGTATAATGGACTGCTATTTAGCCTCATTATTTCTTGCCGCATTTTTTATTAGCAAGATAGAACACAAAAATAAAGAAAAGGATTTGGTTTTTCCTTAGTAAAGTCCAACAGGGCAAGGTAACCGTGAATGAGGAAATGAATTCAGTTTTAAGCATTGTATGTTTACTATCACACTGCTTCGACTCCCAAAATTCTAAGTTGTTGTGATCTGTGACCCACTTTGTAATTTAGACTATGCACTATGCAGCATATTATCTACTTTAGAGGATCCTAATCAAACAGGAAATCTGAATACGGATACTGTGAAACACAGATTAAAGCCAGAATGACACTTTAGGACCCTTTTAGAGTCGTTTTAGTATATAGCATGAAGGTTCATTCTTTGCTTTGCACTGAGAATGCTTGTGTTACAAGTTACCTACATTAAATTCTTGTTGCTCCTTAGATCAGGGGGTTTCAACAAGCATGACTAATCTCTCTGTTATCTATCCCAAGGTATTTAGATTGTTCTTTCTTCACGAAGAGAACTAACATTCATATTACTCCTGTAGGAGACACTGATGAGGATATGCTGTGCAATGCTAATTCTGGTTCGCAAGCGCCTCCTGGCGGGTGATTTCACTTCTAATCTCAAGTTGCTGCAAAATTATCCCTCGACAAACATTAGTCACTTGCTTTATGTTGCTAACAAGTTTCGTGTATAATTATTGTCTAATGCTTCTCCCTCGCTTCTCATTGTTTAAATTTTGCTTTTGTGTCTCTTGCTTAGGAATGAATTCGATAAAATGCTACCCGTTTTTTTCGTAAATTCTATTGAAGTCTTTTGAAGGTTCATCGGCTTGAGCTAATGAGAATGATGAAACACGCCTATATTCCGTTATGTACAAAATACTGCAATCCCCTAGAAATAATAGATTGTTACTCCCAAAAGAGCAGAAATGGCGTGCTTGGACATCAGATAAGTTTTGATGTGGAATTGGTAACAATTTATTTCAAGTTTTAATTGTGAAAACTAAAGATAGTATCCTTAAATTTTTTGGCTATTCCAAAGTTCGCGACATGCGTAAAAAATTTCCAAAACACGCCTATACTTTGTGGCATAAATTTCCTCTCTCTGTATGAAGATTGTTTTGTATCCAAGAATTGCCCTATGGCTATTATTATTAGACTTTTCATACAAAACTTTTAGGTAATGATGGTTTGTACTTGGAACAAATGATAAATCTTCGCTGCCGACAAAGAAATCTACTGATGGGTAACACACGAAGTTATAGGGGAATTCTGTGGGGGCGGGTACCTCAATTTCTGTCTTTGTTCCGTTTAATTTATTTTAATTTTTAGTATAATTTACATATTTTACATTTATATATAGAGAGCTTTTATGTAATTTTATTTTGGTGGAGATTTAGTGGGTTCTCATGGGGTGGGTACCTTAATCCTCGCCCCCTTCCTGTTTATCCGTGGGGATGGGTTTCCGTCTCCATGGGATTAGTGGATCTTCATGAAGTCCTTCGTCGTGGATAATTTTTGCAGGTATCTGTAGATATGAGGATAATTGACATCTCTAACTACAATTCCAGATAAGTAAAAATGTAATGACTTGATCAAAATTTTAAGAATAAATAAATGCCTCCGTGATAGTATTAACTGCATAAGGCAACATGCTAAACAAAAGGTTATCTCTGAGTTAACATTAATTAATTTTGTATTTTTTCATTAAAAACATTGATTGATTTTTTAATATTATCTATATGTACAATCAATAGTATGTTTACTTTTAATTGCTATAATAATGTGATGATTTGGTTTAAATTTATCGGAGATCAAAACTCTTTTTCTTGTTGAAATATTTTGATTTATATGTAAACATTTTTTTAGAGGATCAAAATCAAATAAGAGTGTTTTTATTGAAAAAAGAAAAAAATAATGTATTTAATTATACTTTATTTTTATTTTTTCCTTGGTCGCCAAAAAATACTTTATTTTTCATTTTTGGGGTCGTTGAAACGGAGGAGAGTGACTGAGGTGAGGTGGTGGTAGAGCAGAGAAAAACCACAGTGGTGGGTGGCTACTTTGAAACGCCGATCGGACTTTTCTTTTACTTTACTCGCTCCTTTTCCTTTCTCTCTTTACCCACTCCACTCCCAAATTCATTATACATAATTGATTTGATTTGCTTAAACTCCAAGGCTGCTTTTCGATTTCGGATCACTTCCATTTCTTTCTTTTTGTTCAAGATTCAGATTTCAGGGGCAACCACCACCACCGCCAACCAAACTCCCATGGTACGCACCCTCATGTATTTCGATTTCGTTGAATCTTTGTTTTTCTTTTAGTTATTAGCTCTCCAATTCAATTCATTCCATTATGAATGTTTTGCAGGCCTCCACCTTGCGCCCTTACTTGACCTGCATTCGCAACACCCTTGACGCCGCTATGTGCCTCCAGGTATGTTTTCTCTTTTCACTTTTTTTTTTTTTTTTTTAAATTATTATTATTTCTTGTTTATTGAGAAACTAAGAATTGTTGTGGTGATTGGTTGGTTGCAGAACTTCCCTTGTCAAGAAGTTGAAAGGCATAACAAGCCCGAGGTTGAACTCAAGTATGCTTCTGTTGCATCTATATTTCACTTTCACTATGATTGCTCTAGGTTATAACTTAATTTGAGGGTTGATATCCATATAGAAGCTTGTATACCATGATTAATGCATTGTGTTGTTTATTTATTTATTTTTATATATAAATCAAAGCAATAAAATTCTCAAGGAAGGTTGTAAGTTTTGTCATTTATTTGCAGGTCGAGCCCTGAGCTTCTCCTCAATCCGGTAAGAACCATCTTATTGCTAAAGAATTTTAAGCTGTCCAATCTCTTTGCTGAACTGAAGCAGAGAGATGACCCTTGAATACAAACATTGAAATATGTTAGGAGAATATGCTCCTAGGTGAAAGGACACACCATGGATTCTATAAAAAAGTAGCCACATTATAATGTAATAGTAATTTAGCAACTGTTTCTGAAGTCTTAGACAGATAGCTTAGATTTTTTTATGTAGGTACTAGAATTAAGAGAGCACATTAGATTATTGTAGTTAAAATCTTACTTGTGTCTATAAGAGGAACAATTATTAAGCAGTCTATGATTTAGCGATATAGACTTGAATTCTTAAGATTATGTGTCATCCGTGCTTGTCAGAGTACATGATTTGCCTTTGTTTGCTTTGTTATGGAAAGCAAGTATTACTTGTGGTAAAAGTTGAGAATCGAAACGTCTTTTATGCTGTGTACTTGATATCATTATTTCTAGAATCTGTGCTGTTTTGTCATTACCATTCTTTGTTTTGCTCATTCTTAGCATAACTAGGAAACAAGTTTGATTTTTGCATATGTTTGTTAGGTATAACCTGGGCCTGAGAGTCATAGTTGGTAATTTTGCCTTAAACATTTTTCACCATCTTTCACTCTACTTTACAGGTTCTGATATGCAGGAATGAGTCTGAAAAATGCTTAATTGAAACATCTATCAATTCATTACGGATAAGTCTCAAGGTAAACTTATGTTTTCTGGTTGATCTTGTATTTTAAATAATGATTTGTTGTGTTAAGGGCTTCTAAAGGTCCCAAGTTGTCCTTAAGACATGAGCTATCAACCCAGCCATATATTTTTTGTTACTTTGCTATCAAAATGATGCAGTGCACACATTCTGCCCCCCTTGGTGACTCTGAAATATGTTAAACTTAGGGAGTTAGACTTACATCTTGAACACGGTTAAAATAGATCCATCAACAAAATATCATGTGAGCATCTTGACAATGATCAAATTGTTTTCATAATATAATTGCATCAGCATATTAGCAAATTGAGACTATTTCTAATCACCAGATTAACATATGATGTACACCAATATTCATAGTTTCCTTTATTTTTAAATTATTTCCTCTCATGCAGGTGAAGCAGGCTGATGAACTTGAAAACATACTGACCAAGAAATTCCTTAGATTTTTGTCGATGAGAGCTGAGGCTTTTCAAGTACTGAGGAGAAAGCCTGTGCAGGTCTATATCTTAGACATTCACGCTACGGTTTTCAATTCTACAGCAGTGTTTGCTTATAATTTTGCTGATCATGTGATGTTTAGTCATTAGTGATAAAAATCTACTTTGCGGCTGCATCCTAGATTTTGTGCATTGCCTGGTTCTACATTCTAAGGAATTGCTTGGGTTGATGACTGTCATCATTACAAAAGAGTAGACAAAAAGCATAGAACATCGACTCACGAGTCTTGTCCATTTCCTATGTGTACTTAATAAAAGAGTGTGAAAGAAACCTTTTTCCCGAAGAATTCATCTGGCAGTGAGAGCTTGCTTTGTAAACACCTGATGCAATATGCAAAATTTCGTTGATATGCATCTAGTTTTCTTGGTTACATCGAATTGAAAAATTGTTGTCTTTTTGTTGCTTCTCTTGGCAGGGATATGACATCAGCTTCCTTATAACAAATTACCACTGTGAGGAGATGCAGAAGCACAAACTCATTGATTTTATAGTGCAATTTATGGAGGCAAGAATCTTATTAACCCCATAAATAGGACTTGCATTTCATTTTATTTCATTTTGTAGCTTCCGGGTCCTATATATATCTGTGGGGAAAAAATCAAGTGGCTATCAAAACTTTGAAATGTCATTTCCTTGCATCCTAGGAATTGTTAAGTAAGCAATAATGATTGCTCATTTTTGTTTCCATCAATATGAAAACTTAAGCACAAGGTTGTTTAGAACATGATTCACCCAGTAATTGGTTTAGAGAATAGCATAATTTGCAAAAAACATCTGCAGCAAGATATTGTTTCCTTCTCTTGTTAGGTATTAGCCCATATTAGTTTATGTATTTCTTTCTTATTCAATTACTTCTATGGCAGTACAGTAACGGATTTGAAAATGCAGGATATTGATAAAGAGATTAGTGAGCTCAAAATGTCGGTGAACACAAGGGGGAGGCTTGTTGCTACTGAGTTTCTGAAGCAGTTTATCTGATGCTTTACATTAAAACTCCCAAATGCCTGTAAATTTTCTTGCTGTTGCAGAGATTTTAGTTTCCATAGTGTTGGCCGCCAATGCCTATGTTTGTGATTGTACTTACAGTGAATAAATTTTGTAGATGTTTAATTTAGGAGGAAATATATGAAAATCATCTCTTGGTGTATCATTGACCTGTCACTCATCTCAATTCTCATGGTGCATAGGCCAGCTGATGAGTTTATAATTATTTTATTCTCAATTATCCATGAAAATATATTATTCTCATGAAGATTTTATTATTAAAATTTGAAATTTGTATTCTCATTTCAAAATATGATTGTTTGATATTATTATTTTAAGAGAACAGAGATCAGTATATAAAATTATTATTATTCCTTTTTTGTGTCTAAATTATTATTATTCTTTAATTATTTTATATTCTTGCCAAAGTTCTTTTAATTGATTTTGGGAAGTAAAAATTTATTTTTGAAAATAAGCATATGAAAATAAACATGTTTGTAATTTATTCTTTTGAATATTAATTTTTTCCCCGACAATTTGTAACACTAAAATAGACACATTTTCTATAATAGCTGGATTAGTTTTTTAAGAATGTATTATGATTATCATCATCATCTTCTAACTAGCAAATCAATGACTAATTCGCGTTGATTTAAACTTTATTTATCACTAATCAAATAGTTGCTACATGCTTAAAAATTAAAAGAAATATGTAAAAGGTAATTTCCCTGAAAATAATCCAATGGGTTAATAAGTATACAGCAGCTTGTCACCAAAAACGTATTATGCTTGATTTTTGTTTTTTGGACTGGACTGTAGTGTAATTTAAATTATTTTCTTCCTGACACCAATAATAATTTTGTTTCTTCCTTCTGTGCTTTATCCTTTTTCTGAAAAAAAAGGAAAAAAGAAACTGGGCTTATATTTCACGCAGTTTTTTATTGGGCTTAATTTTCACGCAGTTGTTTTTTCGGGACTTAAATTTGAAGCAGTTAACGCCGATATCATCTCTGTTTGCGTAAAATGTAAGCCCAACATGTTGCGTACATATTAGGCTTACCATCAGTATATATATAGGGCATACATTTGGACTCTTACACAACACTACACCCATTGACCCTAATATTGGGCTTCTATCTCCATCATACTCTTCTTTCTTTTCTTTTTTCTTTCTTTTTTATAGTTAAATTAAACCTCGTCTTAAACCTCGTCTTAAACCTAGTTTTCGGTTTTTCCCACAGTCGTCAAGAGTGCGCGGCAGCACTAACATTTGCCTCTAATTTACCGTGAATGTACGGCCACCAACCCCATTATAACCGTGGCGGTGCCGGAAACCGCCCCCGGCAGCCGGCTCCTCATCATCCTCAGCACGCCTCCGTTGGATTTCAAAACCCTAACCCGTTTCCTCCGTACGGTTCCCAACGTCCGAACGCAAACGGCGCTCCAGCATGGCGTGGCTTCACTCCCCAGCAGCTGCCCCAAACTCAGAACCCTAACTTCCCAATCCAAAACTCTATGGGCTTCGCACCGCAGTGGCCTCAAACTTCCAATCCCAAACAGGCCATCATCGAGCAGCTTGACCGCGCCGCCGCCAACGCCTGCCGCGACCTTCTCGCCGCCGGAGAATGTGTATCTGCGTGGAGTGTTTCCCAGAAAGCTCTTTTTGCACTCCAGGTTGATTCTTGGAACACTCTGGGCATTAAAATGCAGCAGGTTCCCTCGCTTCATCGACTTATGATGATTGAAGGCAAGGTATATTTTTGGAGAAGAAAACTATTAGTTGTGAATTGATAGATTTTTAGTTAAAGGAATTTGATATTACAAATTAGGATTGATTCATATTATATCTTTGTCTGTAAAAGAAATTTCCTACTTTTTTGTTTGGTTGTGTAGGTAAATGCTTTTGTGCATTGCTTTGTTGGGGTCAGAAGAATCACTTCATTGTATGATTTGAAGATGGCAATATGCAGGAATGAAGGTGTTGCTGAATTTGAAGCACTGGGATTGGGACCCTTTTTGCGGCAGCCTTTGGTAATGCATTATTTCTCTGTTAATCCTGAAGCTACTGAAGTGTTTGAGATAACAAGTGGGGAGATAGTAAAGTTTCTAAGTGAGTTTTTAGATGTTTCCGGGAGTAAAGAAATTAAAGCCGAAGAGTTTTTGGATTTTATTGCCAAGAAGCGATTGGTTAAATGCAGGGAGTGGCTTGGCATTCGGATTCACAACTTGGGGTACGTTCTTGTTCTTTCATTTTTTGAGAGGTGGTATGTATAGTGTTTAGATAAAGAGGTAGAGAACATAAGGAGAAATTTATGCATTTATGATTAAATGAACTTCACATAAATTGCTACATATTTGTTTTTAAGCATTTTGTTGTGTTGTCTCCTAAGGGCACATTTTAATAGTTTGATAATAGGAACCTTTTAAATTTTTAAAGTATACAATGCATTGAAAATATAAAGAAGTTTTCTTTACAGTATCTTTTAGTAAAACATTTTCTTTATGATGTTCTTATTTCTTAAAATGTGACCTTTGAGCACATTGTTTTAATGCTAAAGTGATGGGAACTGCAAAGGCTTTTTTGTTTTGCCAAAATAATATTCAGTGGTACCAGTTTTTGGTTTTTCTTCCCTTCCTAGTTCCTACTAATTGAGTTGAATGGCAATCTGAGTTCAAACAACTTTTCTTTTTAGTTGAAATGATTTTAATTTTCAATTTTTCATATTGTTGTTTTGTGGCACTTACAATAGTGTGTCTGAAGCATTTGTAGATAATTCAGAATAACATTTAGAAGTTGATTCATGCTTATGATTTTTGCACCTCAAGAATCATATTTGTGTGTCTCTATTTTATATAAATGTAAACTTAACATATAACTATTGAAGTTCAAATTATCTATGTGCGTTTGAATACAGTGATACTAGTGTACACCATTCATGCCCGCCCAATTTCCAATACTTGTAAAAGGAAGGAATAATTGCTTTTACCTTGTCAAGTTATTTGTTAATCTGATACCTGTTATACACAAGTTTAGGTTTAGGTCATACATAATTACTCTTTTATATGACCACAGAATGCATATATCTGCCATACGGGAAGCTAGGAATTTTGAGGAATCAACACTGGAGAAATGCTTGAAGAATTTAAAAGCGAAAAGTGAGAAGATCAGGAAGCATGCTATTTCTTCCTCTCAGAAGAAACAGTTAGATGAACGTTTTAGTAACATAGCTCAGCGTGTTGAGTCGTTCTCTTCTGTTGAAAAGTCTTTCTGTGGGAAGCATATAAGATTTGCTTCATCAAGCTCAGAAGATGAAGACTGTGGTTATTCTACAGAGGATGGTCAAAATCAGGACAATGACATTTTTAAGAGTAGCTGCTCAACCTCAACGTCACAGTTTGGAAAAAGTTCAGAACGAGTGAGTACTTGTCCTTATCCATCTGCAACTGAAGAGATGGAACGACTTCGGGTGAGGTATGATCCGCAGGCACAACTGCATCTTGATGGCAGCCATAAACAGGAACTTAGTGGACCACCTAGGAAAAAGCAAAAATCCGAGAATGCAACTTCTTCAAAATCTGCTCCTTCTAAATTGCTTAAGAAAGAAAAAATTGAATCCGATGCAAACCAGATCAAGAATGGTACCACAGCCAAGGTAGCAACTGACACAAGTGTAGATATTTCAATGGATGATGATTCATTTCGGATGTTTGTCACAACCTGGAAAGAAGCATGTAGGGAGCACAATGTTGCTGAGGTAGGTATTTTGGGTTAGCTGAAATTTAATTTCATCGGATATGCATAGCAAGAATGATTTTTCCCACATGAAGGGGTTACTGGGGTTTAATTTCATGGTATTTAATTCTATCTTTTTTTGATAAGGGGGAAAATATGTTTCCTCACTCCTCCCTAGAGGTAGATTACTATATTCAGATCGTTATTCTCGTATTAGGTATAAAACTTGCTTATTTGAAGATGAGATAACACATCGATCCAGTGTTTGAACATATTCTCCATTTCCATGAATATTTTTAAGTATTTATTTCCCTTTCTATCTTTGAGCATTGAGGTAGCTATTGTTGTGTAGATTTTGGAGCGGATGCTTCAATTTTATGAAGTAAAACCACGTCGTAGAAACAAGATCAGACTGATGTTCTCAACAAATCCTCTCATTGGGTTACTGAATGCAGCTGTAAGCTTCTTTTCCTTAAATCTATTTTATGTAATCTGATACTATTCTATTATCGTTTGTTTCTACTTTTTTTTTTTAATGTGGAAATATCATTTAAATATAGCTTTGACTTATTAATCATATTTAGAATGTAAAGCCTCTCTCTAGAGCCTTATTCCCTATGTTATCCACTCTTTGAAGATTTGCTGAAGTCTTCTCTCTCTCTCTCTCCGTTTTTCTTTTGGTTGGTTGAGTTTCCCCATCTTTGTCTCAGTGAAGTTGTTGGCTTAAACAAATGAGTAAACTAAACTGTCACTTTAATGCCCAAAGTATACAGGTGATATAAATTTATTCATGCAAAGAAAGTTGTTAGTTTAGTCCTTCAATAATAAAAAATACCAACAAGTGAACAAATTCATCCTTCCACATGCAAACAATAAGATTGAGCAACTGAAATGCTGTAATTTTTAAATAATAACAACAGCAACAGAGACTGAGTTGATGTCCTAATATGGTTGAGGGACAAAAGCAAGGTTATCACCTGGTACTTAAAAGGTCTAAATTGATTTATGTTTATTATATATTCAATTATTTGATCTGCAGGTTTCATCTATCAAATCTGGAGCATGGAACAGCATCTATGATACCTTACAAGCTATTAGCCATGATGATTTAACAAACTCTTTGACCACAAGTTCTGAATACGAGACCATAGATATTGGACCAAGCTTGGATAATGTACCACTCATAACAAAGGACATTGCAAAGAATACACAGAGTGAGTCTCTTTACCTTTAAATGAACCTTTCAAGCTTTCTATTATTAGTTATCTTCTAATATTGACTTTATTTTCTCTATGCATTCCTTTTGAGAAATTCAATTATGCGAATTGATTATCATTATTTTCTTTTCTTACCTTTTGATTAATAATTGAAGTGGATTATTTTATATAAACAATGGGCTTATATTCTTTTCTTACCTTTTGATTATCATTATTTTATATAATTGAATCACTAAAGGATATCAATGTCATTTGGGTTAATATATCCTCTTTATTTTCCACCTTGTATGACCAGTCCTTGCTACACTTTTGACAATTTGAGTTGTTTCGAAATGAACAGGTGTTTCTGATGAAGATGTTATCAGAAAGATTTCAACCTATTTTGACATCGATAAAGAAGTATATAGAAACTGTAACTCACCACTTCAATATAGATTTATGTTATTGAGGAAGTTTTTCAAATGTGAAAATTGGGTGTCTGAGCAATTTGGGGTGAAGAATTTCAATTCTCTTGGCTATGGGGATTTCTTATCATTTGTTGAGAAGCATGTTCACCACCTGCCTCATGAACTACTCAAATTGCTTGTTGGCGGTGCATGTGAAAAGTCCTCTTTGGAAGCCTGCATGTCCTCCAACCAGTTGGCCTTTCTGGTGTCTCAGGCGCTTAGTGGTTTATGGGATAATGAAAAAATAACAAAGAAGATGATTTCCATGCTGCTTATCAGACAGTTCCCTTCAGTTAGTTTTGAAGTGATGGAAAATGGTGCCCTTGAGAATTTTCTGGGGGCTATAGGGGAGCAGAAGTCTTCTGTGACTTCAAAATGTGTTCTCTTTTCTGCAGCAATGATTCAGAAGTACCACTTTGAAGACTCATTAAGTGATGAAGATAATTTGTGTAAGATCTCCACAGATAACTTGCATATGATACAGAAAACAAGCTCTGAAACTGTTGTAGCAAAAAATGCAATTGAAGTCTTGCTTAAGGCACCAATGTTGTCTGACTTGAGCAAGTGGTCTCACTGGGATATTAAGTTTGCACCCTTCTTAGGCTCTCTTATATCATGGTTGTTGAATGATGTGAATAGCAAGGAATTGTTGTGCTTGGTTTCCAAGGATGGAAAGGTTATACGGTTAGATCAGTTGGCTACACTAGACTCATTTCTGGAGGCTGCAGTTCAGGGATCTTCTTTCCAAACAGCTGTGAATTTGCTATCTCTGGTCTCATTAGTTGGTGGAGAAAAATATGCTCCATTGTCACTTTTAAAATGCCATGCCCAGCTTGCATTTGAAGTCATGTTCAGGAACTTAACTGAAAATATTGAAGTTGGTGG
>JASCZI010181280.1:31921-47897 GCA_036250425.1 Stylosanthes scabra | reverse complement strand
ACCAGATTTTAATTATGCCCGTGCCAATGGTTTGAAGACACAGGCTCCTGGGATTAGCAACTTCACTGAAGCAGCAAAGGATGATAATTCTGAAAGCACTACTGATCGGCCTGCTTGTGCCGAGCAAGCATCACTTTCTTTTGATTGGACCATTAAAGATGACCCCGCAGCAAGTTCAGTGGCATTAGTGTTGCATGAAAATAAAAACTTAGAAGATCAATCCTATCAGGATTTTGATCCAAGTGCTTTTGCACTCCATACTAGATCTGATCCCATTAGCTTTGATGAACCTCTAGATGAAGCTAACACATGTTCATCATCAGCCTTTAGCAGGAGAGATCGACTTCAATATGGCACATTCGATGCGGTGCAAGCAAAGGCAACAGGCAGATTAGGTGAACTTCTTGCTTGCCAATACTTTGTGGAGAAAATTGGAAAGGATGCTGTAAAGTGGGTCAATGAATTTAAAGAAACAGGATATCCATATGACATAGTCATCAGCGAGGAGACCAATGTAGAGTACATAGAAGTTAAAGCAACCAGATCCCCAAGAAAAGACTGGTTTAACATATCAATAAACGAATGGGAGTTTGCGAAAGAGAATGGGGAATCTTTTAGCATTGCATTCGTCGCAATAATGGAAAATAATGTAGCAAAGGTTACAATATTCAAAAATCCTGTGAAGCTATGCCATATGGGTCAGCTGCAACTGGCTGTTATGATGCCAAGACAACAGAAGCAATTGCCTCCTAGCTGCCATTCCTAATTTATTACGTTGTTTAGATGGATTTGAAGAAGTTGGATTCCCCATTTTCAAGGCCACTTCTTTCTGGAGTCGGCCAGAGGCATGTCCGTTGGGAAGTTTTTCCTTAATGGCTGAGACTTGAGAAGATCAATTATGAACCCAACCATGCAAGATTTGTCATGGAAACTTCTTCCACCGGGATGTGGTGCTCTGCATATTACAGTTATCTCGAACTCATCACATCAAGGGTCCTGGAGCAAATAATGAGGGGGGACATCTCAACAGCACTGTATGTATTTTCTTATTCAAATATTTTCCAGTTTCAATACAAATCCCTAATGGGCACTGTATTTTCTTTGGAAAAGATTCATTTCTGTCATATTATGTAGGTCACAAAAGCATGTAAATACACGACCTTCTAATTTAAATTATACTTGCAGTTTAGGATCCGAAATTCTTTGAAGTTTTATACTTTATAAAAATGATAAATTGCACTAAGCTTGTTTTGGGGCGCTTATTTTTATGCGTTTCAATGTTTGTTTCCCCTGAAGATGACAAACGCAACAATGACTAACCGAGGTCAATTATTTTGCTAGGTCTCATGATTAAGTTTTAATAGGTAAATTGCAGGCTGGCATAATTCTAGGTCCTCAAGATATTTCTCGGTTGCTCTCTATCCAAATCTGTAGTCTTATAAAAGAAACATGAAAACAATTTAAAATTTAAAAATCTTTTGCGATGTCAAAACTTTGCAGTAATTTTATCAGAAGACTCGTACATGTTATCAACAGGAGATATAAAAGGGTAATCACAAATCTTATGATGTTCAACTAAGGGGGAAAGTAACACTTCATCCAACTGCCAAATGTGACTCTTAAGACTCTCGTTAATAAACAACAGTAATTGTCTAATTGAACTTCAAAGTTCCTATTTTTTAAAGAAAATCCGATTTACAACATCAACAGGTAAAGCATAAGCTGGATCTATTGGTTTTAGGCCAGGATATTCGAGTAGTGAAAGTCCTGCAACAACAAAACAAAACTTTAGCATCCCAAATTTACTGTAAGAAGGGACTTCTATGCAGGGAAGAAAAAGTTGGGATGTCTTAAGTTACATTTACATAACATGATGATAATTTAACACTAAACTCTCTTTTCTTTTCTTTTTGCTTTTGTTTATTTATTTTGAAAAAGAATAAAAATATCATATTGCATTTCCAAGTCTAGTGTTTTATACGGAGCCTGGGGACCTAATATGAAATCAAGATTCAAGAGGCTGACAACAGAAAATGAAAATAGGAGGAGGAGACGGGGGAGGTACACTACCAGCCACCCCAAAGTAAGTATGGAAGACATCCACAGCATCATCTGGCCTGTCTGAAATTCCACCTTTTTCCTTGTCCTTGAAGTTTCAACACAATAATTTCAGAAATATTAACCTCATGACTATTAGAATCGAAGAAGCAAGAGCGTGCTTATTAATAAGGACAACATGTCAGATAAACTAACCTGGCAGTCTAAGATAAATTTTGTAAGTTTCTCCTTACTGATCCAATGAACCCTATCAATCATGATCAGGCTAGAAAGTACCCACCACGAATAGCATACCTGGGATGATCTAAAAGCTTGTAAAAAAGGCTGAGAGATACTAAGAGCACAGAACAATAAATCTAAACTTGATAAAATATACTCACATCAGGTAGTTTCTCAGGACGCCCATTCAGACCTCCAGATTTAACTTGTCGCTCACATAACCACCAACCAAGTAGGTCCTTGTCAACCAGATCTAATGACCCGGTCAAAGCAAGAGCTCCCACACAACAGAAAACTGAAAATGAGAGCAATATTTTACAATGAAGCTTCAACTATACAACACACTCATTCTATTATTCAAAATTGAAAAAATAGAAAAACTATTTGTAAACCACATTAACCAGTACAAATAATTGTTGTAGGTTTTGTCATTTATAATGTAATATTTATATTCAGATCACTGAGAAAGTAATATTCACGTTTAGACCATAAATTACATATAAGTGATATAACGTACTTTGGCCAGAATGAGATTCCCCACCCGGTGTGCAACCAAAACCACCATCCATATTTTTGCAACTTATAATGTACTTCACAGCCTTTTCCACGCTGATTCTATCCAAGCGATGTAATATTGAAAGACAACAGATAGCAATATAGGAGAACCTAAAAAAAAATTCAGTTGTCGTTTGTCATAAAGAATTAGTGATGTCATACATGCTCACTAATCAGAAAGGGATCTTGTGTAAAATACCGTGTATCAACTTCACCCCACATATCTCCTGAAAAAGATCCATCTTCATTTTGCAGGCCAACAATATCTGACAAAATTATTAAGAAACACTAAAGACATGCAGTTTATAGTTATATTTTATTAACTTATGTTTGAAGATTTTAATAACTATTCAATCAAACTTGACAACCCAAAACTAACTTCATCTATTTTCTTTCTTCCATATCAAGCAAGCATTATGGCTGACATGAATGTCAAAGGATACAACTTGTCACCTTATCTGAATCAATAAGATCCATCTTGTCAAAGAGAGCCAACACCTGCACTGCACTCAGTGTATACAAAATGTGTGGGTCATGTCCAACATTTCCACCAAATCCCCCTGCATTCATGCATCCCAGGTATATTAATGTCAGTAGGGTCCAACAAAATTAGAATTTTGATATCGAGGGAGAAAATAAAACATTGAACAACCTGAATCATGCTGACAACTCATTACCCATGAAACAACCTCATCAACATCCACAGCGTCAAGCTTTCCCATCAAATCCAGAGCAGTCAAACCCCAGTATGCCCCATTCATTCTAAGATGCTCCATCACCACAGATTCAAAATCATCTTTCCTCTGGAAACCAAGAAAGGAACGTGAAAAGGAGCTATCAAACACCAAGCATTTCAGCATAAAAGACAAGTTTGTGAGCATTCATGATCCACTGAAGTTGATCTCTTTTTTGTTCTTTTCTTTATCGGATAGAACGTATAAATAGGAAGCATACCTTTTCAACCGATAATATATATTTCACGTGCTTGTCAGTAGCCAGCTCTCCCATCTTGAAAGTAAGTATCCAACATCAAAATGAGAAATATCAGAATCACACGTTTAAGGTACACAACAATGACCAAACCCATGACCATGAGGCCTTTCTTTTTAAGGAGGTTTCACAAATATAAAGCGTATCAATACAACAATGTATAAAAGTTATTTTATTTGTTTATTTAATTTACTTTCTCCAGTGATTTTGCTTTATTTTGTCTTTATTCATTTTTTTTTCCCAGAAAACTGCTAAAATATCTATAAGAAATCATTCATATTTTAATTTTAAAAAGAAATTGCAACAAAAGTAATCCATCCAAGCAAAATCAAGCAGAATGCCAAGTCAAAACCCACACACAACTTTTGTCAAACACCTGCAGTTCACCATCCGTTGCCACACAAAACAAACCCAAACTAAGCTGAGCACGTAAAGTTTAACATGACCCTAAGAGAAGAAGGTTGAAGACAACAACTAAATAGAGCACTCAAAACAAACAATCGCAGCAATTTAAGCACAACAATAACTAGAAGGGGAAAATAACAATAACAATAACAATTATAATAATGAAAGAACAGTAAAATGACTCACTGATTGTGTTGAATGAGAAGGCAGATCGAGGATCAGTGGAGGGAGAGGCGGTATCCCTGCGCCGCTGCTGGTGTTGGTTGCCGAAAGTGGTTTATCGGTCAAACTCGAAGATCAAGTGGCGGTGCCCAGTGTTAGAAGGGAGTGTTGTTCTCCTTCAGAATATGAAAAAGGAAAAGAGGGCGGAGTAGAGAGGAAGGAGCAAGTAGCAAATTAAATAAACTGGATAAAGAAAAAGAAAGAACTTAAGGGGCTGAAATATAATTTCAAAAAAGAAATCCTGCTCACTCAGAGTCTCGGACAAGTAAAAACGGGAAACCCTGCTAAAACCCCACTTTGAAACAGTGAGCAGAGTCAATAGCTGAAAGTGAAGAAGAAGAAGAAGAAAATAATGGGATCGAAAGCGAAGAAGAGTGGTGCAGAAGCAACAGAGGATCTTCTAGAAACCCTAGGTGACTTCACAAGTAAAGAAAATTGGGACAAGTTCTTCACAATTCGCGGCACCGACGACCCTTTCGAGTGGTACGCGGAGTGGCCCTACCTCCGTGACCCGCTCCTCTCTCACCTCCCACCGAATGCCGACGGAAACGCCGCTCCTCAGCTGCTGATCCCCGGTTGCGGGAACTCCAGACTCTCCGAGCACCTGTATGACGCCGGATACACTGCCCTCACCAACATTGACTTCTCCAAGGTTGTCATCTCCGACATGCTCCGCCGCAATATCCGCCTTCGTCCTCACATGCGGTGGCGCGTCATGGACATGACCAACATGCAGGTGCGTG
The DNA here is from genome assembly GCA_036250425.1 of Stylosanthes scabra. Classification (NCBI taxonomy): domain Eukaryota; kingdom Viridiplantae; phylum Streptophyta; class Magnoliopsida; order Fabales; family Fabaceae; genus Stylosanthes; species Stylosanthes scabra. The sequence goes on along the minus strand of JASCZI010181280.1, from coordinate 42,705 downwards.
TTAACTGCTCGGTTTTCTGCGTTGTGTTTTTCTTTTCTTTTCTCGAAAAGTTTCGAGTTCGAAGCTGAAGCAGCTGGTGATGCTTCTTCGGGTTTTGAGTTATCTGAATATATTTTTTTTCTTCTTGTTCAAATGCTGGTGTGCAGCTTGAAGACGAAAGTTTTGATGCAGTTATTGATAAAGGTGGATTGGATGCTCTGATGGAGCCAGAACTTGGCCCTAAGCTGGGAAATCAGTATCTCTCAGAGGTTTCTACGATTTCTTTGATCTATTTTAGTTATTGTTGTCAAGAATAATGGATTAATTAATTGGTGATGTGAACTTGTACTGATTCATATTTCCAGGTAAAGAGAGTTTTGAAACCAGGGGGCAAATTTTTGTGTCTTACCTTGGCTGAATCTCATGTACTTGGTACGTTTCTTCAGTTTTTGTCTCTCCATTAAATTATTATGATAATTAGAATATTTGTTTGACAAAAGTGACTGGTTCTGATGATAATATGATACTTTGTGTGTGTGTGTGTGTGTGATTTTTTGTTTTTGATCCCCCCCTTCCCGGCGTAATGCAAATCACATACTCATGAAAAGGAAACATGTTGATGCAGAAGCTATTTTTGCTGTAATTTCATTTTGAATTTTTGTAGTGAACTTCGACAAGGAGCTTTGTCAGTCTGAATTGTGACAAAAAAATGATCTTCTGGAGCTTGTTTTGCATTTAACTTCTTTTTATAATTTATTTATATCTTTTTGCGAAGAAATTAGCCTGGTTGGTCCTGGATGTGTGGAACATAAAGGTAACTAGTTTAGGCCTTTTCAGGTCTACTCGTTTCGAAGTTCCGACTTGGATGGAAAATGAGTGTTGATTCCATACCTATGAAGTCTTCTAATAAATCTAGCCTTCAAACATTCATAGTTGTTGTGGAGAAGGAGCTGTCTACTTCAGTGCATCAGATTACATCGTTACTTCAGAATTCAACTCTTCATTGTAGTTCAAAACAGGTATAATGCATGGCCTAATTCTGGTGTTTTTGTTGGTGTGGGTTTCCACTTCTTCTTCTTTTTGGTTCTCAATGAGGATTAAGGGATCAGGGATGTTTCATGCAACATTTGTAAGCTGCACTAGCTTTAAATATAATGATTGCATAGGATAGCTACCAGTTGGATGAAGTTGTAGGATCAGGATAGGGAAGGAGGAAAGAGAGAAAAGTGAATGCGGATACTACACAGTTGAATTAATTAGGTCAAGAACTGGTATCGTATTATTAGTACAGACCAAGCCCATTAATATAGCAAGATTCCAATCCCAAATTGGAATAGGAGAAGGGATAAGTAAACAGAATGAAATTAGGGACAGCATCTAATAGTGTTTTCCAATTAGATGAGTAGTTAATTCTATAATATATGCATGTTGTTAAAAAATTGTCTAATATAATCAGATATTGTATTTTACACATGTTGATTTCTGGTTTTTATGCTATGCCTTCTCATTTGTGCAAGGCTTCTGGACTCCATGAAGCTCTAAATAATGAAAATCAACTTCGTGAAAAATACACCAGTAGCTCTGATATATTATACTCTCCAGAAGATCTACAAGGGGAACTGACAAAGCTTTCCCCAGGTCGACGATTTGAGCTAACTTTGGGTGGACAAGGGTGCTCTGTTTTTACCTATCATGCTGTAGTTCTTGATGCTGAGGAACAGGCTGACCCATTTACCTATCACTGTGGGGTTTTCATTGTGCCTAAGGTGTGTTAGCAGATTTCCCTTCCCTGTTTATTGTGCTGTTGTTCCTCTTGACTTCATATCAAGAATAAAATTTTCTTACCATACTAGCTAATGAAATTTTTACAATTTCCAATGAATTTGTCATCCTTCACTTCAGATTAATGTACAAATTATATTGACAGCTTAATGAATGTGAAGTTATTGTCATGAGAGAGAATCTTGGCTAATTACAAAAGTATGATGCTACGTGCACGCACATACATAAATACGTCCATGCAATTTACCCTACTGCTCTACTACATTAGGAAGTTATTCTGCTTGCATTTCATATCTGAATATTGAATTTCAGACTCGTGCTCGGGAATGGCTTTTCTTTTCTGAAGAAGGACAGTGGATGGTTGTGAGAAGCTCAAAAGCAGCTCGTCTCATAATGGTATTATATTATTAGCAAACTAACACTGCCTTTATAATGTTTTTCTGTTCTTGATTATATTGAAGATAATTTCATAACCGAAGCTTCTACACAATCTTGAAACTATAGGTTTTGTTGGATACCAGCCATATAAAGGCCAGCATGGATGAGATTCAGGTAGACATCTTATTTTCCACGGGACATGCCATTCCAATGAGTTGACTGTAATTCTTTTTACTAATATTTGCTTGTTATTCTTTTCCAGAATGATTTGTCTCCCTTGGTTAAACAGTTGGCACCTGCAGAAAATGATAATGGAGCTCAAATACCGTTTGTAACTTAACCCAATTCCTTTATTTGTTTCTCCCTTGGTTTTGGCCCATTTAATTTAAGTGGCCACTATATTTTATTGAGGTGTTAATGTATGTATTCCCAAAGATTTAAGCTTGATATTTTGTGAATGACAGCAGTTAAGTTGAGCTTCTGGGTTGGTGCACTTATATAAATGCAAAAGTCAGGGACTCAGAGCAGCTTTTGCAGTTTAGATCTTATATTCTAATCAGTCACATGTTGTAACAAATGTTACACTATTACTTGAAAGTTTAGAGGCAAGGATATACCTTGTTCTGCTAAAGAGATTCCGTTGCAATATAGGATGATTAATTACACTCTACTGTCATTATGATTTTTTCTTTTAAGTAACGTAGAATGCCACATTGCCAGTCAAGAGGTTTTGAGAAATTCTGATCAAATCTTCAAATAAAATTTCTTTTAAGAAAATATTTGTGTTCATTTTCATCTTCCATGTAATTCCTACACTTGGAGGGGAGGAAACCTTAATGCAACTTTGATAAATAATATGCATGAAGTAAGCAAATGATTTCTAATATCATTATATCCTGGGTTGGTACAGAGTAGTGTTGTCCTTTACATTCGCAGTGTGTGTTTCTGTTATTAGTATTGGCTAAGCCATTTTTTAATGATGTTAGCTCATCCTTAAACACTTTGTGAATCAAAGCTTTTCTCATGAATTCTTGAATATCTACAGGTTCATGATGGCAAGTGAGGGTATCAAGGAACGAAATGTTGTTCATCATGTTAGTAACAGTGTACAAGTTGTGATTTCCACTTTCTACATTGGTGTACATTATTCTAATGGTTTACTGGATTTGAAATGTCTAGCATACTCTTATAATATCATCAATAATTATATGTTGGGCAGGTCTCATCTTCATTAACTGGATCAATTGTTGTTGAAGATGTAATTTATGAAAATGTTGATGATGAAGTCAGTAGTATTTTTCCATCTAGAGAATTGGTGTTTCGTCGCCTTGTTTTTGAGAGAGCTGCAAACCTGGTGCAGTCTGAAGCTCTGTTAAAAGATGAAAATTCACCTACCAAATTGGTTAGTGAGACAGGGAGGAAGAAAACCAGCTCATCTTCTAAATCTAGGAAAAGTGGATCTCAGAGACAGAGTAGTGGTAATATTTCCTATTTGTGTCCAATATATTTTAAATCAGTTCAATAGATCATCATTGATGCAACTCCCTTACATGATCTTCAACTTATTTGTCAAATCTTGTTGTAGTGTGTTCAAACTTTCTAGTTCAAAAGACGATTTGCAATGTTAATTATCTCCCTTTTTAGCCTTTAGTATGTGTTTTGCAAAGCTGTATAATTAAATTGATTTCAATAGTTGTCTATTTATATAATAAATTATCTGATAATATATCTTGATACTTGAGCTGAAAAATGGGTTTGAGATCATTTTTGTTTGGATTCTATGAAAAAGTTGTTTTATGTGATAAAATTACAGAAAAGGATATAGAATGATTATCTATATTACATAATTTTTGAGTCAGTTAGGTAAAAGCACAATAATCTGTATTCTACAAAATTATCTTTCAGAAAAAAATACCCAAATTTTTTTTTGGCCCAAAAAAAGCTTTTAATCACTTTCAAGAAACTTAAGCAAACATGTTGAAAATTTTTATAACAGGTTTTTTATGAAAAATAAGTCTCGTGTTGGACATTCCAAACAGTTGAATTGTCATAGAACTGTTTTCTTGAAACTTCCTATTATTAGAGAGGGGTTTTTACAATTTCAAATTGTTCTGTTTGTTCAAATCTAATTTTCTAATATCATCTGTTATTTGCTCACTTTAACTCCCGTGTTAATATACTATTTTAACTGGTGATGTAGAAGCAAGGAAACAGTTGGCAGTTTATCATGGCTATGCAGCTAGTTCTTATCATACAGGGATTATTTCAGGATTCATGCTAATATCTTCTTATATGGAAAGCGTGACATCAAGTGGAAAAATGGTTCGTGTTTCCATTTCTAGTCTGGGAGTATTACAAAAAGGGAACTTGAAAGTTGTTAATTTTTTTGCAATCTGGAAAATTATGTAACCGAGAATTAATTTTCTCATCCTTTTTGTTTTCAATTTTCACTTATATTTCAATTCCTTTAAATAATCAAATCATAAAACATTGAAAAATTCTTAACATATTATTGATCATTGATATTGGTGTCAAATCTCTAGTGAATCTATTTTACTATTAAATTTACATTTATGAGGTGCATAGATGTTTGGGTTTTTGAGATCGTTGTATGACCTGTTATGTCTAGTAACTAATACATGCATACAAAGTTTTTTTTAAGGTAATGCTAAGTAAATGCCAAATCTTTCTTCTTTTTTTGTTTTTGGCTTTCAATGATCTGAAACTTTACTTTTCAGTGTCCATTATTGCTGATATATGCAAGTTTTATATCTCAGGTTAAAGCAGTAATAATAGGTCTTGGAGCAGGTTTACTTCCTATGTTTCTTCATGGATGTATAACCTTTTTGGAAATGGAGGTAAATTTCCCCAGTAATTAAGTGAGAAAATAAATTTGAGTTCAGACTCAGTGCTTGCTTGTATGCAAGATGCTTTATTCTTATGATTTTATGTAATATAATAATATTATCTGTTGACATTTATTTATATATACAGGCAGTGGAGTTAGACCCCACAGTTGTAGATATTGCAAAGGACTACTTCGGTCTGGTAGAGGATAACCGCCTAAAGGTAGGCAACATACGTATCTCTCCCTTCTCAGGCTTCTGCTGAAATTATAAATCATTTGAAACTGTTTTTGAAGAATTTAGAAAGTCCTTTGCAAGGGTATGGTGAGGGGTTATAACATAAAGCTAACTCCAACTGGAAGCGAAGAAGTAAAGTGAGATTGCTGAATTTCATATAAGGAAATATCTACATGAGATAATTGATGTTTTGAATTGAATATTTTAAATATTTGATTGTGAACCGTGAAGAATGACAAAAATTTGGTAATAGCTGATAAACTAAACTAAGATTGGTGGGGAGCTGATTTCATGATGATTGACTGAAGTTTGAATCACAATAAAGATTTTTGATGAATCAATCTTGGGAATGGTTGTTTAAAACTGTATTAAATCTAAATGTTGTTGGGTTCCAGGTGCATGTAGCTGATGGAATCCAATTTGTCAGAGAGATTACTAGTTCTGCAGCAGGTCAGATTCAAGAAAATGGTACTGATTCTGGCTATATGGAGTCCCCTTCCAATGGGAGTTCAACATCCCATGCAAGTGTAGGAGCAGGGAAAGTTGATATAATTATTGTTGATGTCGATTCTTCAGACCCAAGGTGAAATTTTTTTTAAGTATTGGGCATATATAGTTGTTAAGTATAGAATGTCTTGTATGATCGAACAACTCCTACTTATCCATTGCATATTGTGTGCAGCTCTGCAATGGCATGCCCTGCTCCAGATTTTATTGATGAGTCTTTCCTAGAGACCGTAAAGGATAAGCTCTCAGATCAAGGTCTCTTTATTGTCAATTTGGTCTCCCGGTCCCAGACCATAAAAGATATGGTTCACTTGAAAATGAAAAAGGTGAAAGTGAATATTAGCAATCATATTTGTTTTTGGACTACGCTTTTTCTTCTCCAGCATTGTATCCTTGTTTAACTGCTCACATATGCCTATGCAGTGACAGCATCGTATGTAGACTGATATCTCCATTTTTTTTATTTTGTTCTGTCTTTAACATAGGTGTTCGGCCACCTCTTTTGCCTCCAACTTGATGAGGACGTCAATGAGGTCCATTTTGCTCTCAAATCAGAAACATGTATTGAGGATAGTTCCTTTCCCGAAGCTTCTATTAAACTTGATAAATTATTCAAGTTTAAACATCCAGAGATTGGCCAAAACATTATTAATGCCACAAAGAAGATCAGACGTTTGAAGTGATGAGTTGATGACCTTTCCAGCCTTTCTCTATGAGCAATGCACTATGCAATCTTTGTGGCTGTGAGAGCCTGCTTTCTCAAGGATTTTGCCATGCCATGATGATCATGTGAGTAAAATTACACAACAATCAGAATGTGTCAGAATTTTGAAGTGATAGAATAGGTCGAAGTTGCTGATTAATATAATATAAGATTAGAAAGTCATTTGTGGTTAAAAATTGTGCTGTTTTTGACCCCTTCTTTGGGGATCTAAATTTTTTTTTTGAAAAGCTCCCAAGAATAGCATATTTTGGGAATTCCTTTTACCGGGTATATCTATAATTCTCCTTCTGCGATCCTTGGAAACTGGAAATAGTTCAAAATCTTGTTGTAGCACAAGGAAAGTAGACTAAAACCCCAGAAGGATATCATGTACCAGTATATCAGAACAGACAATGGGGTTGCATGCATAAATGTACTGTTTCTTTTTCACATATGTACTATATAAATCACAACGTGATTATAGTATTTATACAATTGTATAGCGAACACAATCAAGGGTGGTTTATTCATGTCCACTAGTTTCACACCCAACAAATACTAAACGCTGCTTGAGTAACCATCACTTGACGGTGATGAGCACCTTGCCTCCACAGCCAATGTTTTGACAACACCTTCACATGGGTCACCTCCGAACACGCTGCTCGATATTTCTATTGAACAGCTACTTTTCCCTTGGCAAGCCTGTATACCATGAAAAATTTGTATATTAGGTTTGTTTGAACCAAGGAACTAATTATGTTTGATATAGCATAAATTCTTTCCATTCTCTTTTCCCCTTCCTTCTTTGGTGAATCGGAGAATATATCATTTCATGAAAAAACTGTAAGCCAGAATCAAATGAGATGTAAAATAAGACTGCACAAGTATACACAAGCTGAACATCAGCAGCCCCATACACCAAAACTGTTTTCATCAATTTTCTTGTTCTTGTATGTATGTATAATCCACTAGCGACAGTAAAACTTAATCAGGTTAAGTATTTCATACGATAGCCTCTTCCCCCTTTAGTTTAATTCACGTAAGCTTGTGTAGCTTCTTATTTCATTCAGGAAACTAATTCATATGCACTGAGTAAAAAGCTACTTGCTGGAGAGTTTACCTTGGATACCATGGGCATTGAACTAGGTGCATGGCATTTCCCTTGAGAAAAATTCTGACAACTACCTTCAGGCGTTCCAAAACTAGCAAAAGTTATGGAGGAAATTATCTGTCCATCTTGGCACCGTAAATGCATTTCAGGCATCATATCATCTACAGAAATTTCTTGACCAGTGAGATCTGCATTCACCAATTTCTGCAACGATGGATAGTGGGATTCTGACACTTGAGCACATATTGCCCTGGCTGAATGCAACTTAACAGAAATCGCAAAGGGATTTCCACCTGTTTCCTCCAAAATGACAAGTAAATTGTTTGATGCTCTCAGCCATGAGCGCGGCACATGGTACCTGGAGATTGATCAATAACTCAATTAGATAGTGCAACTCAGTTTCTTTTAGATATCTCAACAGACACATATTCATATGATACAATAATGGATGTAAAGGTGCAAATCTCAGAGGATATACAAGATTTGAGTAGGTTTTCCACAATTAGTTGTACACTTGTCTGAATCATATGCTCCACGATAATCACAGAATTGTTCACATCCATCTTTAGGGGAGACCCGTGTCCAGTATCGTCCAATATGATTGCCATTCACCCAAGCCTGACCTTTCCCCATGCTTTGCAGGTCAAGAGCAATTGGATCTGTGCCATCAGGGACATCAAAATATGTCTGCATCAGTAAAAGGGAAGGTTTGTCTCAGGTCAGGGTTAAAACAAAATGTATTTATATTTCTAATAAAATAAAATCAATATAAGTAAAACTATTTCTTTGTGTGTCATATTTTATTATACAATAATTCTTATAGACATCTCACTTCAACAGCTGTTGACTAGTACCTTGTACCATGTAAATATGGATGGAAGGGCATCAGGACTTAATGCAATCCATTCTGCATTATCATTATCTTCACTGTAAAATTCTAGAAACTCACCCTGAAGTCCAACCTGATAGAGAAAATGAGAATACACAGTAGTTAATAATTTCAAATTCTACTTACAAAGAGTGTACAGCTATGAAGAACTAATAGTGTTCTCCGATAGGAGATAGTACAGCAAAATGCCTTATCAACAAGTAAGGTTCACAAAGATTTGTATGCATACCTGGTAGGTCCAAAAATATTTTGAGATATCTATATCTCCATTTTCAAATCCTGTGAGCTTAATTGTACCTCTAATCCCTCCACCATCTTTCTCAAGGAAGGCACCATAATTCTGTAACATTGTGTCATAAGTGAATTCAGTAATCATTATTCCTCTCCCTCATTTGTATTACTATCAATTTAATGGTTCAAAAAAAGTTAGTTTAATTAATTGTTAATGGATGTGTATTGAATTCTTAAACTGTCAATTGATACCTACTTACACACACACACACACAAAATCACACGCACACATGATGATTTTAAAATAATTTAATATTCTGGTACCATCCATAGTAGGTGTTTCACCTGTAAGCCCACTGTCTGAGATAACAGTGTTAAATTGTTGTATCCTGGGGCAAATTGAACTGTCTGGACCACCTTGACCCAATGACCAACAGTGTTACCTTTACTTCGAAAACACATGGAGCTATATGAGAATATAAAGACAATACCATGGTTAAATTCTAAAGCCTAACAATTGCAAACACCAACGTTTCTATTCAAGAAAACAAAGGGAATTCAACTAGATGTTGGATCAGCAAAAAAGCATGACATTTGTCATGAACAGAGCCTGAATAAGAATGGCATGGGTATATGGGGTGAAAACAGAAGGGGAAATGAAGGAAAGAGTAAAACTAGAGAAGAAATCATCCAGACTAGCCAGATGTTCGGTGCAGTAATCAAGAAAGACATTATCGTTATCATCTGCAACAAGACTGAAACAGCTAACAAAAGCTGGATGATCACCAGTAGTACCCAGCAGATCATTGTGCTATAGCCTAAACCTCCAGCCAGATTATTTTTCCTAATACAATATGACTTTTCAGTTTGCATAAAATTATCCTCATATATTTTCACTCACTAGTATTAATTACTAAAGATAAAAAGCTGCAGATATACATGATTAAACCGAAACCAATCCGGATTTCATATAATATATTCCTCCCAATGGTTAGAAACCGTTAGGCACAATCATAGATCACAAGTGCTATATTCTTAAATGACAACTTGGAGCCTAATAGCTGGTAATGCAAATGTTAAGACCTGCTGGTCAACTACAGAATTATGAGCATTATTTTAGGGAATATATAAAAAAGAAACATGCCATCTATAAATAAATATAGCATTCATTTGACCGTACAATATCATTACCTATAAGCTGGCCATTGATAAATACACGCAATATGTCACGGATGCCATCTATAGTAAGTTCCGGAGTAACATCATTTTCCTTCCAAAACAAGATGTCGCTATCTGAAACATATATTCTGCATTGTGTATAGAAAGATGATTAGAAACCATAAAATAAATATGTTAAGAGGGAGGGGGAAAAACGTATGTTACAAAAATTTCACTGCATATTGTAGAATTTTAAGTTTGGTACATTCTGGGGAAAATTTTAGCAGATATATGAAGCACGAGGCATTCAGCTCTTTCGATCTTGTGTCTCTTTATGTGTTTCTGGCATGAAGGACATTTTCTTCTACTCTTTTGATCTTGTTAGGGGGATAGGGATTGCAATTGGGCACACAGTTGTTACCAATGGCTCAAGAATTTCACCCATCTCAAAAGAAAAATTAAAAGAATGAAGGAGAAGTTTAGACATGTAGTATCTCTATATTTTGGGTGAGTGACACTGAGGTTACTAAGTTTATCTAAGGTTATTCTTGAGCGGGAAATATATTCCCCATCCCAGTTCCCATACTCATATTGGAGTCGGATACACAGATCTCGGTTACTCACCCAAATAAAACATAGAACAGAATAAACAAACAAGAAAAAGGAAAGCCAACCCAAAAAATTCTAAGGAGTTTAAATGTAAGCTGAAGGAGACAAGGAGTTGTATACTCTCCATGCTTCAAAGACAAAAGTTTTTAATTAGTGAGCATGTTAAATATAAAACTATTCTCGAGTTTTTACCTAGAAGTTTAACACTGGGGAAAGTTGGTTATTGACACCTACCTCTAATGAAATTTTTACCTAAATTAAACTAGGTAACTAGTAAAGCATGCATGCCACTTCAACAGTAAAACAAGACAGATAACTTCCTTTGTAAAGCATATGACACCAATTCAAGAATAT
>JASCZI010181280.1:5093-17046 GCA_036250425.1 Stylosanthes scabra | reverse complement strand
ATATTTCAGCACTGATAGATATCATTCCTAAGATTACCTTGTTCAAGTAGTTAATCTGTAAAAGACAACATCCTATCACGACCATCGTAAAAAACCAGGTCTGAAAGTACTTGAATTGATTTGTGCCTTCAAATGTAAGCTTCAGAGCTATTCCTACTGCTTTCACGGCCATAACCTATAGTATGCAACAACAAAGGAACACCATTAATTTCGACCATTTTTAAGTCTATGGTCAACAATGACTCATGAGAGCTGAAGATAGTCAGTACCGTAATTGAGCCTGTGAAAGAACATATTCCAATATATACGATCATATGGGTCTGTCCATAGCGTGGAACACAGTAGACAATGAGAAAACCAACCAAAATCACCATAGCACAAGTGTACAAAATAAAACCTGTTCATGAGAGAAGGGGCGGGGTGAATCAATGTTAGCTACACATTTATGAATGCTTGCCAGGAACAAGTTGAAACAAAGAAATCATGGGTGAAAGCATACCGGGTTCTGTAGCAAGCTCCCAAACTTCCGTGACAGAGTGAATGATTCTTTCATGTGGAGCATGCAAAACGATAGTTGTAGATCCAACTACACAAAGAGCACATCCAAGCACACCAAAGATGTGCAATCTCTCTTTCAAGATAAAGTGAGCTAGCACTGCACTGCATCATAATATGAGTTGGTAACTGTTTCCAGCATCCACATTTTACTGTTGAAGTAAAAATATGCCTCATATACCCTAAAAAGTTATTCTGTGAAGAATACCACGTCTCTTACCTGAAAATGATGCTTAAGGCTCCTAAAGGTGTTACAAGCAAAGCAGGTGCAAATGCATAAGCAGCGAAATTGGCTATTTCCCCAACTATCACTGCAAAAATTTAGACATGGATACAGAATTAGTTGAAAAAATTCCCTGAGATTAGTGGCACACTTGAGAGTTAAGATGGGAAATTTTCTCTTTAAAAGGCCTCAGCTAAGTATATATCTAGAAAAGGATAGATTCTTGTAAGTGATCTATGACAGTGGTGATCACTTCAGCAAAGACACTTTATTCTTTTGTGACACTGGAAAATTTCACATGTGCCCATTATGCTTTTCCCTCTTGCTTTTGAGAGTAAAAAGGGGAAGTGTCATTGTAACACACACCTTTTCCAATTCCCTTGCAATTGCTTAAAGAAAAAGTCCAACAATGTATTTCCTTTTAAATTAAAAATGTTTCAACTACTTGAAATGCTTATGAAGAACAAAGGAAGATGAAAATCATCATCATCATCGAGTAATGCATCACAACATGCAAACACAACTTGTAGATGAGGAATGTGACAATAAAACTAGGCAGGGTTGTACTGGGTTTCAATTTTCATTTTTCAATACAGTAAAGGAAGCACACTGAGGAAAAAATCACTTACTTGAGATCATTCCAATCCACCAAAACGGTTCAAGTAGGTATGAATGCCCTCCCGTGGCTGACCAAACCAAATCAATTACAATGATATCAGATATATTGATCTAATGAGATAATAAATAGCGAGAGTGACAGATTAAAAAAGTAAATAATAAAAAAAATACAACTTAGAGAGTATAGTGAACAGACAACAGGCAATTTAACAGAGATGAAAGCATGAAATGAAAATTTCAACAGAAGAAAAAAATAGGGAAAAATGATGAGATCTATATGAACCTGCTCTTTTCCCTGTAGTGGCTGCTTTTCTGAGCCCCATCTTCTTGATTATGAAGCTGGAACCAATGAAAACGCTTGAAGAAACGGCCAGAATAAGCCCAGTAACATTGTCCCTGGTTGCCTCCATATATCAATCACTTCAATATACCACGAAACAGATGCAACTCCTCTCTATAAACTATTCACCTTCAGCTATCGATCTATCATCATGTTCAAAAAATAAAGCCGCATATTACACATCTTCTTAACCGAATAAAACACGTAATTAAGGAATCAAACAGGATCATACACAATTCAAAGTGAAACCACACAAATCATGAATCATAATATGAAAAGCAGTAACTGAATTGAAAAAAGATCCGTGGCAAGGAAGGTAACTGCAGTTCTGGAATCAGATCAGTGAGTGACAGTGAAGAAATACGATTAAGAAGATACGTACCTTCGGAAACAAGTTGGTAATGGTAGCTAGAAGAAGAAGAAGAAGAAGAAGAAGAAGAAGGAGAAGGAGAAGAAGAAGAGAACGTGGAATTGAATTGGCAATCCGTTACGAATGCATCAATAATGAATCCACCGAAAGAATTTATTTATGAATTTTGAATTATTTGAGATTTTAATAAAAGATAGTTCTTCTCCGCAACCCGCGTGTTCCAATGTGAATTCGTAATAACGTGTTGTTTGGCTGTGATGTGTGTTCGTTTGTGTGACAGTGTTTATATACGAGTGTGAGAGCGTATTTTCTTTTTTGGTTACATTGCCCCTCCACTTTCCACTCAAGAATGATACAATTAGAATCACAAGAAGCTAAGCCAATGGGATTTGGACAGATACTTGTTTGCTGATACTACGGATACTTTATACCTCCACATTCATAATGTATCACTATTCCATATGTTCATGTTCTCATGCCCATTGCACGTAATCTGTATATTATTTGTCAATTATATGCATAACATATCTATTCCGTAGCTAAAATCACATTTATCTTTTTTTTTTAAATAGATTTTTTGAGATTGAGCATCTCTTAACATATCTTTAGTAAAAAAATAATAATAATTTACGTGTTCTGCTTATATTTTTTTGTATTATTAATTAATATACAAAAATATACAGTGATACATATAATATTATCATTAAAAAAATATTATTTTAATATTTTTAATCATTTATAGATAAAGATTAATAATTAGATGTTCCTATATTTTTCATTTCATAAATTTTTTATTATATTATATTTTTTTTACTAAAAATATGTTGGAAAAAAAGCTCGAACATGAAATCTATATTATGAAAAGTGGATAAATGTCATTTGAAACTTTTATTATATTATTATACATAATTTTAATTATTAGTTTATTATATGTTTGATTATTTTAATAAATGATTATTTAGTTGAAAAAATATGCAATATACATATAAATACATACAATTATATAATCATTAATTTGGTGGATTTATTTATTTAGTATATTAAGTGTGAAAAAAGAGTTTGCCCTTATGAATTATGATAGTAGGAATGAAGAATCAGTGTAGAAAGATTTTAGAATTCAGTTATTCAGCACATAATTAGCATCTTGTTAGTGGTGAAAATAAATCAACAACACAAGAAATCAACAAGATTTGAATCCAGGTCATTGCTTAAAACGAGTTTATCTATTTATAGAGTTTATTGAATCCTGAGAAATTGGATTTGACCTACATGGCAATGGATTGATTGAAATAAAGATCTAGTTTTCATTTTCCTTCTCGTCCACAAAATTTAAACGCAATATTTCATATTTTTTTTTAGAAAAAAAGGAAGATACCAAACCAAGCGAACTAAACAAAATGGTATTGTCATCCTTTTTAGGCTTCTTACTACTTTTCTTCTGATTTCTCGTGTTCTTTTCTCCTTTTCCACCCGTTTATAAGCTGATGTGAAACCGAGACATGTGAATTGGTGAAGGAATCAAAACTAAATTAAAATTGACCAGAAAAAAAAAATATTAAAGCATGTTTGATGAAGCCTTGAACTTTATGTATCGTAAGTCTGAATCATTCAGTATCGAAAACAAGCGTTAAGGGTTTACGTTTGGATTTTAAATTTTTTATTTTCAGTGTTTGTAACAAGGTCACCAATAAGGTTTTGTTATGTCGGAAAAAGTGAAAATTTAAAGTGAAATTTTTACTCCTTTTCTTTTTTTTTTTACAACTTTTTTTTAAATAGAAAACATTTTCTTCAATTAAATAGAATTTAAAATTTTTAAAAAACATCACTAATTCATTTTAAAAAATTTAACATTTTAATTTTAATATAATAATTTTAAAATTTTGTTTTCGTATTTTTATCTAATTATTAGATATTGTTATGTTAATTAGGTATAGCTTTAGCTCGGTGTTATTGTTCTTTTTTTTATGAGTTGTATCTGAAATTTAGAAGACCATTAGAATGGCATTATTGTTGCACTTATTTATTTTTTAAAAAAAGTTATAAAATGGAAAGATAATTGTTAAGAAGTTTTTGTTAAAGAAAAGTGTCCTTAAACATGATCAAATTAAATGAATGAAGAAAAGGATTATTATTATTATTAACTCACTACGCAACCTTTGAAGTGTAGCAAGGATCAAGACTTTAATATAAAATTTTAATTGTCTATAATTTTTTAAATAACTAAAGGATCTTTTGATTTATAATCGTAATTCTCTTTGATTTTTAATTCAATTATTATTGACATAGAGTATTAATATGTCAATATTACATCTCAACGATAAAGTAATGCAGTTAAGACTTTAGTATAATTAAGCCAATAAATATTTTAAATAAATTGGTTAATTGAACTCATTTTGGTTAATTAATTTAATATTAGTATAAAGACTAAATTGAGTCTAATTAATTAATTTGGAATATTTATTTGATCATATTAAAGTTTTGGCTATATTATTTTACTGATAAAATGTCACACTACTACTGTTACATTCCATGTTAATACTAAATTAACAACAACTAAATTAGAAGTGAAAACCATTTACACACAAATAAATTAGCTATAAGCAAAAACTATTTACAATATATAATTTCAAGAACTAAGATTCCGTTATTTCTAAAAAATAAAGAAGCCCTAAAATTTTCAGGAATAAAACTCTTAACTTATATATATATATATATATAAAACACCATACAACCTTGTGATAAGAACCTAAGAAGTTATATGGTATAAATATAATTATGAGTGTTGTTATTAAATATTGTAAATATAAATTATGAAAAGCATAATTATTCAAAAGTCAAAAGCTCTTAAGATGCAACCATACAAGCAACTGAGCAGGCATATTCTTTAGTCATAGTTTATTCCTCGGACCTAGTCAACATGGGTCGAGTGTCTCTCACTCCAAAACAAAAACTTTCAAAGGGATAGTCAATCAGTCATCACATTCAATTCTTTTGTTTTCAAATTTCGCATGGATTAATTCTTATATTTGGATGTTAGAATTGAGTTTTTTTTTTTTTTTAATGATATTTCTCAATCTAATAAACTAAGAACTATTCATGAGTTTGTCGATGATTATTAATTTTTTGCATATAAAAACTGAAATTAAAATTTTTGACACTTATCTAAATAGATAAATGAACTAATCATTTTACCAACTTAAGTATATTTAACTATTTATTATGTCAAATTTTAATTTTCATTATATTTATTATATATTCATTTAAATAAAACATAAAAAATATATTAATAATAATACTGCAGAAATAAATTTAATTTTGATAAAATGTAAAATAATTTTATGAATTTATTTAATTATGTAACATTATATGAGTAAAAAGAATAAATATAATTAAACGTGAATTGACTAAATCAATCCAATTTTAGAATTTAAAAATAATTCTTTAAACAAATTTTTTAGTTTTAAAGGGAAACAATATGATTTGAATTCTAATAATGAAATATAAATAAATTATTACGCGGATTGTAAAATTTTAAACTTTACTACCATTTAAATCATCAAATTTAAATATTTAAAGATTTATATTGTATTTTTAATAATTATATTATATATTTAAATAAATCAATTCAATCATGAATTCACAATTCGATCATGATTAACCATTAAATTATTAAACTAATCACTTGATTCATTCGAGGACTAATTCGATTCTCACATCTTGACTATTTCTTTTAAACATACTACTACAAATTTAAACCATGAGTAAATTTTTGAGAAATTTTAATGATTACAAATTACCAATAGTTCTACCGGTCTACTAATAACATATAATAATTCTAGATATATATTTATTTTTTTAAATTAAGTTTAATTAAATTATTTATTTTATATTAAATAGAAAATATTTCAATGTTAAATAAAAGTTTATTTCAATGTTATATGACTCCAAAAAGTTTTTATTTTTAATATAAAAATAAATAATTTAATTAGACTTGTTTGACGACAATAAATATACAAATAACATTATCGAATTATATAAATATTACACTTTTGAATACTATTCTATACTTTTTTCTCTCGGAACAAATTTTAGCTTAGATCTTCTAAACTGGAAAAATATGTAAAATAATAAAGTTAGAAATTAACCTATTTGAATTATTAATACCACTATTATAAGTAGATTTTATCAAATTAATCTAATAATGAATCCCTAACTTTAAAAGCATATCATTTTGGAGAATCAAGACTGAAAGAATTCAGAACCAATTGAATAGTAGCAATTATTAGCCTCTTTTTGCGACCACTAATTCAACTTACGTAAATAAGCAAATCTGTGCAGCATTAATTATATCAACTAGTAAGTTGGAAACTAATACTTTCGTGATAAATGAAGACAAATAAATGATTATTTAAAATTGATAGAAAGTAATTATTTAAAAAAATAAAAAGTAATTATTTAAAATTATGTATTTATTTTAGCATTTTTATCATTTTTTTAAAGTTTTGATTGATTATTATTGGCTCTCAAAATTTTTTCTTTAGTTTATGTATGTATAATCACTTCTTCGTATGAAAAATGTTATATCAATGATTCTATTTTATTTGTACACTAAAATTAGCCATTAAAATTGGTCATTATGTATAATATTTATTGAAATACAAAATATATATAATTTATTTTATTTTTAATGTATTTTATATTTCAATATATATCATACATTGATAACTGATTTTAATATACACCTAACTAGTATAACCCATATTATATAGAAGACGTTTTAAGTATAACTGAATATCAGATATTTCTGTATTTTTAATCATTGACTAAAAATACATAAACACCTTGAGTTCTCGATATACCTTGTATCATATATATCTTATCTACTAAATATAATATTTAATTTTATAAATCCATGTCCATATTTAATTTCAAGTATCCTAACGCAAACTCAGTGAAGTTTATTTTCAATAAAGAAATTACTTAGATTGCCACCTTCATTTTTTATTTATTATCTTAGTAATTTTGATTTTTTTTTTCAGACATGTTAGGAAACATGAGAAATATACAGTTCTCTTGAAACAAAGTAAAAAAAAAAACAGTTCTCTATCAAATGACATATTTTTTCATAACGAATAAATGGCAATCATTTAAAATAAAAGAATTTCATATTAGATAAATTGCAATTTATCCCACTAAACTATAAACTATTGCTACCTGTTTTTACACTTTCTTCAAAATGATGAAAATAGACGGTTAAACGAAGAAAACATTGCAAGCTAATTAGTTATTAACTTTAAAACGGCAAAAAATAGCACATCTTGAGATTAAAAAAAAAAAATTTATTGAGAAAGATGACGAAAAGACGATGATATTCTAGTAATTTAAGGATCAAACTTCCACTGTTATAATATAAATAACAAAGTCAACACCTCAAAAAAAAAAAGCACATTTTTAATTACGTAATATTTTATAAAAAATAATTATTTTTTATATTAGTCAAAAAAATAAATTTAATTGAAGGATTGTATAAAATATTTTACCTCATGAACTCCAAGATTTAAAATAACAAGTGTATTTGTGTTTTTTTTTTTTTTTGGACAAAACTTTTTTTCCTTGTCTAAGGGTGTGGTTTACACGTCACAGAATAATTTCCAACGAACCCTAATGATTTCTTTTTTGGTAATGTCTGCGAACCCTAATGCTAATAGTAATAGAAATTTTATAATTTATAATTTCCCACTTGGACCCAAAAGTGAAAGTCTCGTATGAATATTACAATTGTGAAGCTCAAAGCCCAAACCCCCCCACATTCAGCGCCAGAGACCAGAGAGAGTTAACAGGTGCGCTCTCTGCAATTCCCTTTCTCCTATCAAACCCTCTTCCTCTCTCTCCCAAAATATCTTAATAAAGTTTTCCATCCCCGCCTTCTCTACCTATTCTGCTTTGGATTTTCTTCTTTCCCAAACAATAACATCTTAAATTTTATTTCCATGCTTTTTCGCGGTTTTAATTATACAAATCTTTGGAATCTGATTTTGAATCTTGATATCTTAACTTAACGCCGTTTTTCGCATTCTGCATCAGATTCAACCTATTCTTCTATCTTGTTTAACCAGTAAGCTATTTCATTATGTCACTTTTAGTTGTTTTCTTGTTTTAACCTAGTTCTAGGGTTTCTCCTTTGATACTTTGCTTAATTGTTAATGGGAGCTGAGTGTGCTTCAATTCAACACTTCAATTGAAGATTTCATTCACCGATTGGGCATTTATCGGAGATTCGCCACTTCTTGTTTTCGATATCAGGTAGGGTTGATGGCTGATCGGAGTTCGGCCGTTGCGAAGCCGGTTTGGATGAAGCAAGCCGAAGAGGCAAAGCTGAAGAGCGAAGCCGAGAAAGCCGCCGCAGCGAAAGCTGCTTTCGAAGCGACCTTCAAAGATTTGGAGAAGAGTCGCGAGAAGGGCACTGTTCAATCTGACAGTGAATCCGAGGAGTACGAGGATTTGGCCAATAAGCCTATTGGGCCAGTGGATCCTTCCAAGTGCACTGCGGCGGGTACTGGCATCGCCGGTGGAACGGCCTGTGCTCCTTCTTCGTTCACAGTGGTGACCAAGGATTCAGATGAGAGGAAGGTTTCAAGTGGGGGTGCACAAGTGAAGGTGAAGGTGACGCCTGGTTTGGGCGTTGGAGGGTCTGATCAAGAAGGGATTGTGAAGGATATGGGTGATGGAACTTATAATGTCACTTATGTGGTGCCCAAGAGAGGGAATTACATGGTCAGTGTTGAATGTAATGGCAAGCCAATCATGGGTAGTCCATTCCCTGTGTTTTTCAGTGCAGGTATTCACCATTACACTTCCGCAAAATTCTCTGCATTACTGTTTAGACTTTAGATATATATGATGCCATGTGTGGTTTTGAATTGCTCCTATAATCCTAGTTAGCAGTTCTGATCATAGTTCTACGTTCTAACATGTAGGCATTGTACCACTTGAGTATCATTTGTATTTCCATAAATAGAACAACGGTGATATTTTTTGTATTATTACAAACAGCATGGCATTGATATTGTAGGATCTTAACATATTTTTTATTTAATGAGAGAAACTCCAAAATAAAATTTCAAAATGAAGACTGAGCCAAAAAGAATGGAAAAGATTACACCTATTTAAGTTCTCTATCTCACCTTGGCCTTTTTCCTTCCCCCCATTAATGGAACATAGCAGAACTGATAGAAAGAAGCTCAAAAGTGAAGGAATGGAATAAGTTTATTTTCCTTCTTGGTTGGATGTTTAAGAAAGAAAGAGTGGAACTTGTTAATTTTCAATTTTCAATGCTTTGACAGTTTGATTTGTTATATTGCAGGCAATAGTAGTGGAGGGCTGCTGGGTTTAGCTCCGCCGTCTTCATTTCCAAATCTTGTGAATCAAACTATGCCAAACATGCCAAATTACTCTGGGTCCGTTTCAGGGGCATTCCCAGGATTACTGGGAATGATTCCAGGGATTGTTGCTGGAGCTTCTGGAGGTGCTATTTTGCCTGGAATTGGGGCCTCACTAGGGGAAGTTTGCCGTGATTATCTTAATGGGCGATGTATAAAAGTTGATTGTAAGTTGAATCACCCACCTCATAATTTGTTAATGACAGCATTAGCTGCAACGACCTCAATGGGAACACTTAGCCAAGCTCCTATGGCTCCATCTGCTGCTGCAATGGCTGCTGCACAGGCAATAGTTGCTGCCCAAGCACTTCAAGCGCATGCAGCTCAGGTGCAAGCTCAGTCAGTAAAAGATTCCACTGGTACGTTGTGGTGTTTTAATTTTGTTTCTAGTGTTGTTGCTGTGTTTTAGTATTGCACAGCTCTTATACAAGAAGTGCTCTCTGTTGGTGACTTTTTGTCATGTTTGGTAATTACATTTTTTGTCTTCTTGTTTTCCATTTAAGTATTTCCTGGTTTATTCTTATCATCTATGGCAACTTAAACAGGTTCACCTGAAAAAGCTGGTAAGGATGATGTGTTGAAGAAAACTCTCCAAGTTAGCAATCTTAGTCCACTTCTCACTGTTGAACAGCTAAAACAACTCTTTGGCTTCTGTGGCACAGTTGTTGAATGTACAATTGCTGATTCAAAGCATTTTGCTTATATAGAATATTCAAAACCTGAAGAGGCAACTGCTGCTCTGGCATTAAATAACATAGATGTTGGTGGCCGGCCTTTGAATGTTGAAATGGCAAAATCTCTTCCACAAAAGCCATCTGTTGTGAATTCTTCCCTTGCTTCATCATCTCTTCCTTTGATGATGCAGCAAGCTGTGGCAATGCAACAAATGCAGTTCCAGCAAGCTCTGCTTATGCAACAAACTATGACTGCACAGCAGGCTGCCAACAAAGCTGCTACCATGAAGTCTGCAACAGAGTTAGCAGCAGCCCGAGCTGCTGAAATAAGTAAGAAACTGAAAGCTGATGGGCCTGAAATTGAAGAGAAAGAAACAAAACAGAAATCCAGGTCTGTTTACTATGTCTGTATTTCCGAGGATAATTGTTTCGCTGGTGCTTCTTGACTATTCATTTTCAGCTTTTTTTATTGTTGCAAGACTTGCAACTGATTTCATTTAATGGTGCCCTACATAAGAATTCTGAACCCATTAGAGGAATGCTTGAAACAAATTTATAAGTCTGGTAAAGATGACTGAGGCTTCTTCATTTTAATGTTTTAGAAAAAAAAATGTAATTGTGTTCCCATTTTAAAAGTTCGCATTCGTTTTTTTATATGTTCTACTTTATTTAATAGTTTTAGGTTTAGTGTGAGTGCAATGCATCCGTTGCTTTCAATCTTCCTATTTTTTATTTTTTTGTCGCCGGATGTTTGTTTGGACAAGTACTTCATTTTCTGCAATCTATATCTACCCTACATTTGCTTTTGTATTATTGAATCTTGCAGTTTTATGTGCCATAGCTGTGAGGTTGAGTAGCATAGCCTCTGCCTTTTGAATATGCATTTTTATCAATCCTAAGGTTTTCCCCCATAATGTGTGCATCGAGTTTTAAAGTTGTTGCACGTTGATCTATCTTTAAAATATATGTCTGAATGGTTGTCAAACAAAGGAAGTTTAGATTCTGGTGACAAAATCTTGTTCTTATTTTCAAAAATTGTTTTCCTTCATTGTCTTATGTTAGCAAAGGTCTCAAATTCATTAATTCAATTTCCATTTGCAGGTCACCTTCTCCTCCTCGTGCAAGATCTCGATCGAAGTCAAGATCTCCTGTTAGTTTTCGAAGAAGGAGGAGATCTCGTTCCTACTCCCCTGTTCGCTACAATAGAGGTCGTCGGTCCAGATCACCCTTCAGGTCCCATAATTATTCAAGCTATGAAAGGGATCGAAGGTCCTATAGAGACATCAGGGAACATAGTGATAGAAGCAGAAGACGGGATTCAGATAGATACCTTGATCGTCATTCATCTGCTTCAAGAAGGAATAGGAGTAGGAGTGTGAGCCCTCATTCAAGGAAACCACATCGAACCGAATCTATTTCTCCAAAACGTCACAGAGGAAGTTCACCTCATAGAGGAAGGAGAGAATCACGTGCTGGTTCTGGATCCCCAAGTCATCGCAGAGGAAGTAAGTCATCACCGAAGATTGATGAAATCAAACAACGGAACAAAAGGCGCTCAAGATCAGTTTCTTCAGATGATAATGGACTTAACTCCAACAAAAATGAAGAAGTCTTGCATGGAAAATCTAAAAATAGGGAGAGAAGACGGTCCAGATCAGTATCTGTTGAGGAGAAGTCTCATAGGAGGAGCCGATCATCCCCAAGAAGAGTGGATGAAAGTAGATCCAGGCATAA
>JASCZI010181279.1:170228-189219 GCA_036250425.1 Stylosanthes scabra | reverse complement strand
AGGATTAGATTAAGATAAGATTAGATTTTGATTTGAATTTAGATTAGAATTAGATTAAGATATGATTAGATTTTAATTTGAATTTAGATTAGGATATATATAAAGAATGATTTACCACTATGGTAGAAGACATTTCAGCACATATTAATTATTCTTAGGTTTTAGTTTTTATTATGCAAGGCTAAACTACTCCATTGTTAAGGGTGAGGAGCTCTGTTCTCCCAGCATGAGGTAGTCTTTTGTACATTCAATTATCAATTCAACGAGGTATATTCAGTTATCTTCTATGCATGATTTAACTTTCCGTTCTTCATCCCAATAGTTTAGAATCACTGAGAGGTGTTCTTAACTTGTCTAGGGCTAGATTAATAAGATTGGGAGATCTATTAGTTTATGCTAGCTGAAAATTGAATCACATGATGATTAGGTCTAACTAGAGATAGTCAAGCTAATTATTATGCAACTAAAATTCTGTGGGTTAAAATTGGATTAGAACTAGTTTGGATATAGTGACATTTAATCTAATTTAGGATCACTTTTGAGACTCATAAGGATTATAATCTGATTTAGGGCTTCACCTATTTATTTAATTAATTGACTAAGAGATTAGCTTTTGATTAGGTAATTGGAAACTGAATTACTAAGAGATTAGGATTTAGTTACTCTAGATTCGTTGTGCCTTGATTTCTGAAACCTTAGAATTGTGATTGAATGTATACATTGGCCTTCAAGGGAAAAACATCTCCAAAGCTCTTAACATCTCATTCCATTAATTTAATCACAAGTAATTCTCTGCACTCTTTTACTTCTTTCATTCGAGCCATACACCATCATTCATTCAAAGTTTTATTCTTGATTTGATTAGAATAATTAAGAGATAGTATTGTTTAATCATTTATTCCTCGTGGGAACGATACCCACTTCACCGTGGTATTACTTGTACGATTCGGTGCACTTGTCGAGATCAGAGCGTATCAAGCAGCAAATATTTCTCGATGATATTCTACTGGAGATATTTAATAGAACTGAACCAAAGACAGCCACTAGATGCCGGAGTTTGAGCAAAGGTTGGTGCAAGATATTAACTGCATACACCTTTAGGAAGGATAACACTTTGGCCAACACAGACAAACACAACAACCTTCTCATTCAAGTTGGTTTAGCTCCTTGGATTTCTGGACCAGATTCATTATCCATGGTTGATGTTCAAGATGGTGTATTGATCCATGTGTCTTGCCATTCCAGGTCACTCTTGGTGGGTGGTGGAGCGTTATCAGCTCAGAACATGGCATGGTGTGTATGCACTATAGCGAGGGTGGTTTGAGTACAAGTATCAAGGTCTGGAATCCTTTCTTGAAGAAGGTACGATAGATACCAGACCCGACTGATAGAATGGCAAGGCAAGCAATGTCTGGATATGCTTTTGGTTACTCGCCCAACACAGACAACTATCTCATAGTTAATGTTTCCAAGAGACATATCAGGGATCGATTGGTGCAGTGTCACCTATATAGCTCAAATGAAGGCAAATGGATTCATCGCAGTGTGAACGACCAACGCATTAGAAACTTGGGTTCTAACGCAGTCATGTACAGGAGAAAGGCATTTTGGATTAATTGGGTAGGGCGTCAATTCAGCAGAGCAAATGATATCGTTACATTTGAGCTAGATGATTTCAGATTACAGAAAACAAGGATTAAAAGGGAAGGCATGGGGCACTTCCAGTGTTTGGCCATATCCGGAGATTTCCTAAGCCTGATAGGGTATGAATTCACACCTTTAGGTCTGCATTTAATTATTTGTAGAGTTGATATAGTTACATGTACTACTACTCCATGGAAGAGAATGCCTCAAAATAGACCAGGTTGCATTCCAAGCAATCCAGTTTCTTATATGGTCACACTTTGCTCACTTTGCACGAAAAAACAAGCGCAGGAGAAGATAAAGATGATAGTTTGAAAACAGAAGTCATCGCGTCAACCTTCAAGTCTGCTTTATTGATATTTCAGGGATTACTAGATCCATAAATTGTGTTTGTATGCTTTTGCTTTAAGCCCAAGTAACCTAAGTAACATATTTCACTAAGTGTCTAATGCTTTGTGTTTTATCTGTATGTTGGGATTTTATCTTATGTTTGTAGTTTTCTCTATAAATGAAATAGTAATATTATTTAATAGATAATCTTAGTACTGAATTAAAATTATGTAATGTTTTAGTGGAAATCCAAAATTAATTGAAAGTAAAAGTTTTATTAGTTTATCTCAGAGGACCCAATAAAGAGTTATAGACCATTAGTTTTATATTATCTTAATGAATACTTTTTTGCATGTTGGGTAGAGCAATTAAATTAACAAATTCATAATCAATACTAATTAGATTGGGAAGGATACGCATGAAAATATTTATATATTACCTGAATGGTAATTATTTTAGTTTGGGTAGAGAAATAAAAGTATCAAAGTTATCACGAAGAAATAAACACCAAGTCAACAAAAAAAATACTGTAATGATCAGATTCTATAAAAAACGAAATAGTACTAAGACAAATATATTAGACAAATATATTATATATTTATAGATAAATATTACATATTAAAAAGTTAAACATATTTAAAAAGAGCTCAATTTATTTTTACTCCAGGTGTTTTTATCGTAATCATTTTATGATAATTTGAATTCCAATTGAGAATAACAATACATGGAACCTTTACTTAGTCTTCAATGAGAGCCAATGTATGAATGATTATTTTTATATTAACTGAATGATATTTTTTATTATGGTGGGTAAAGAAATTATATACAAGAATTAATCATCAATAAAAAAACAATTATTAAATTATAACGTACTACTAAATGAATTAAAGAACCAAATCATAA
Source organism: Stylosanthes scabra (assembly GCA_036250425.1). Taxonomy (NCBI): domain Eukaryota; kingdom Viridiplantae; phylum Streptophyta; class Magnoliopsida; order Fabales; family Fabaceae; genus Stylosanthes; species Stylosanthes scabra. Next base: position 186,342 of record JASCZI010181279.1, on the reverse strand, counting down.
CTTTTTTAGGAATCTAATCGACAATTTTATATATATATATAAAATACAAAGTTATACATATTTAAAGAGATAATCAGATAAATATTTAAAATTATAATCAATCAAAACAATCTTATTTCATTATAGTGTACTAATGAAGTTGGGAAAGATAGGCATGAAAATATTTATATATTACCTTAATGGTAATTATTTTAGTTTGAACAGAGAAATCAAAACATACAAATTATGACGAATAAGAAAACAACAATTTTTTGAAAGTGTACTAATCAAAGTATAAGAAAGACTAATTAATAATATAAAAAATATCACAGACCAATATTTATATTTATAGATACATATACATATAAAAAAGTATAACATATTTAAAAAAAAGCTCAAATTTATAAGAGTAGTGTTACGAAACCAACATTAGGAATGATCTTTATTTTTCTTCCTAAATTTTTTCTCTTTAATTTATGGTTGATCTTTACTTTTCTGTATTACGTTGATCTTTATTTTTAATTTTTTTCTTTTAAAAGCCTCTCTTCCATCTCTCTTCTCCCACCTCTTTTTCTTCTTCTTCATTCCCATGACAATGATAATTATCATTATTATTATTATTATTATTATTATTATTATTATAAAATTGATCCGATTCGATTTTAGTGAACCGATCGATTTGAAATAAAAAAGAAAAAATTGGTTCAGATAAATTAGTGATAATAAGAAAGGAGAAGAACAAAAATGTCAATCCAGACTATTTTAAAAAAAATTATAACGTTTGTGACCAATTTTTAGCTTAAAATACGTTTGTGACTAAATTGATTTTTCAGTCAAACTTTTATGACCAAAATCATTGTTATCCCAAAATGTAAATATGATCCAAATTATACATTGGCAGCAATTTATTTGCAATTGTGTTGTCCATAAAAACACATCATAGTTGGTACGCTGTTTGGAAGAAAAAAAAAACATATTCTACAAGAGTTAGTGTGCACGAACAAAAGAGTAAAATCGAAAAGGCATTTGTTTTATCCCGGAAGCCATTTTCTAAGCAGTGATTATAAGTCAGTAAATTAATTTTCATAAAAACACAAAGCATTTGTTACCGACGTGATTGCTGTGTTGTGTTACGCTATATTATGCTGTATTAGATTGCTGTATTACCCACACAACGCGCGGGCCACATGCTAGTGTTATAAAATTTATGTGTACTTTTGTTCATGTGCCTTTGTGTAATTGTGTCTCTGTAATTGTGTCTTTGTTAATTTGGACAATAACCAAACGGATACAAAAGCTATAGTTTTAGAACTTAGAATTTTTGTTTTGGTCCTAAAAAAACAAAAGACTTTTATTTTTGTCATGGTAAAAAACATGAGGGTTGGTCTATGGGCCTCTCCCAGTATTTTTATAATATGGGCTCAAGAAATGTTATTGGCCTCTCAGTAGATATATACTGTCCCAAAAAAAAAACCATACCTATAATTACCAACGTACCCCTTAAATCCAACGAAGCCAAAGCCATCGTGTTTCAAGATCATATCAAAGTCGGTTTAGTCACCAGCGATCGTATATCTGCAGAAGTTAGGGTTAGGGTTCCGATCATCTCCCCAACAACACAAATCAAGGCAACAAAATTTGTTCAATCCCCGATTTCATAAGAAGAAATCCTAAAAATGCATCCCAAATCGTACCATTTCTTTGTTCAATCGCCGGAGCTCCAAATTTCTTCCCAATCCGTAACCGTATCCTCCGCCACCACCCATAACGAAATCCTCTCTCTTTCCAATCTCAAATCCTCTCTTCTCCCCAAATCGAAATGCTCATCCTTCTATTTCACCCTCAATGGCAAAACTCTCCACGACGAAACCCTTCTCTCCAGCTCCCAAATCCCCCCTTTCTCCAACCTCCTCCTCCGCTCTCGCCTCCTCGGCGGCGGAGGGGATGGCGGAGCCACCGGTGCAGAGTCCCGCGACTGCTACTTGAACATGTACGCCGTTAAGAAGCCCGATAAGGTTGACCCGAACGAGCAGAGGCTGTCCAAGTGGCTCAATTGCGCTCTCTCGAACGAGACTCTCAGAGAGCCTTGCGTCATCGACAAGCTCGGAAACATCTTCAACAAGGAATCACTGGTCGAGGCCTTGATCGGGAAGAAGCTCCCCAAGGAATTCGGCCACATCAAGGGCTTGAAGGACATGATCAAGGTTCATCTTTCTGCAATTCCTGGTGTTGATGATATGGGTAGTGGTGCTAGGTTTCAGTGCCCTGTTGCTGGGCTTGAATTCAATGGAAAGTATAAATTTTTCGCCTTGAGGAATTGTGGGCATGTTTTGAGTGCCAAGGCTTTGAAGGAGGTGAAGTCCTCGAGCTGTTTGGTTTGTCATAAAGATTTTGAGGAAGGGGATAAGATTCTGATCAATGGGAGCGAAGAGGAGGTGGCGGTTTTGAGGGAGAGGATGGAGGAGGAGAAGGCAAAGACGAAGGAGAAGAAGAGCAAGAAGGTGAAGAATGGTGGTGCTGCAAATGGGGATGGTTTGGAAGGGCTAAGGTTGAGTGGTACCAAGCATGGCATTGATGTTAAGGCTGTGGAAAAGGCTTCTGCTAAAGTTGAAGCTAATAACAATGGTAAGGTTAGTTTGAAGGGGGTGAATGATGCTTCTGTTGCTGCTGCTACAGCAAAGCGTTTCAAGGCTTCTGATTTGGCACCCGCTAATGCAACAAAGGAAGTGTATGCCTCCATTTTCACTTCTTCAAAGAAGTCTGATTTCAAAGAAACGTTTACTTGTAGATCTCTCCCTCTTGGTAGAAACTAGAAACTGATTATCTGGTATTAGTGGTGTACAATGATTCACTGTCTTAATTTTCTTGAGTGTTCTTAATTTTAGTTTGAGGTTACAGCAGATATTCTTTAATCATTGAAGATTTGACTGTGGAATGGAAATGTTCTGCTGTGTATGTATACTATTATTTGTTCTCTCCATTCTCTATTGTGAAGTTGAGCAAAGAAAAACAGTTTCCATCCATTGTTGCTGCCTACATGCTATAGTCAACGTTTAATTATGTACTACTACTACCATATTTTTCCCTTGCTAATGATAAAATGTCATTCATATCATTTGTATTCTAATTGGATATTTAAATTTACCTGTCTAAGATCCTGTATCTGGATATTTCCATTGGTATGTATATATCATCTAGAATTTCTTCACAATAGATCAATTCTTTTCAGAACTCTAAAAAATCTCAAACAGAATAAATGTGACAAAAATACTTGTCATTTTGATGAGCAAAGCAACAAAGCGTGGATTAGTAAATAATAGTAAGCTAGGAGTGTCAGGCAAATAAATATTCACTCTGAAGTAGTAAAAGACAAGGTACAAATCAATTTGAAAGAGAAGAATTCTATATTAAACGGTTGGAAATTCAGTTCACTCGGTCACAACTTCTGTTTCAGCTTGTTTGTTATCAGCTTCTGTTTTCGTTCTCTTGTCATCATCTACTACTGTTTCAGCTCTCGTGTCACCAACTTCTGTTTCAATTTTCTTAGCGCTCTTGTCATCTATTTCAGTTTTCTCAGTACTCTTGTCCTCAACTTCTATTTCTGTCTTCCCGTTATCAGTGACCGCTTCCTCATCAAGAAGACGCAGATCAGGATAATTTCTATGGTTCAAAGAATGCAACCAGAGAGCTACAGTTCCATCCTTCTGTTCTGTGGAGGCAATGTGAGAATATATGTACTTCATTTTGAAATCCTCAGCTTCTTTCTCATATGCCTTCATTGACAATTCCTCATGGCTATCTTTCCATTTCTGGTTGTATGAAGCAAAGAAGCACTCATCCAAATATAGTCCAACCTCAGGGGCAGTAGGCACATTAATGTTAACATCCCTGCATTTATTTTGTCAAAAAATAAATTAGATGAGCACCACACCCTGTATTTCAAATAAAATTCGAAGATAACACAAGCTACAAGGTAATACTCACTTTTGCAAAGCTTTATCGATAAGAGACTCTGGTGCACAATTTCTCATGATTGCCACTGCAAGCCCAACCATCTTCCGTATTTGATGAAGCATGAAGCTCTGTCCAACAATCTCACACTTTACAAATTCCATGCCCTGAACTACAACAATAGAGTTTGCTTCGAATGAAATAATGAAGCGTCGGGCAGCAGGGTCCTCAGCTTTTGTTCTAGTGGTGAAGTTATGGAAGTTGTGAGTACCCACATAATACTTCAAGATCCTATTAAATCTCTCCTTCTCCTCCTCACCATAACAGAACCCACTTCCATTAGTAGGCTTATCCTCTCCATTAACCTTCATTTCCTCAACAATGTCTGAATTCACTGATCCACCATTCGCAGGGGTATCTGCATCTTGAACAGGAACCATAGTTTCAAGATCAGTTTTGGAGTTCACACTGTCAACTAAAACCTTAACCTCATTATTGGATTCCTCAGCTTTAGAATTCACATTGTCAACTAAAATCTTATCCTCATGACCAGATTTTTCATTTAAACAATTACCTTCACCTTTGCTCAAAGATACATCAATATCCTCTGTCAATCCAGTGTTAACCTTATCCTCACTTCTGAATGAATCCACATCCATAGCTTCTTGTGTTAGATTGCGCTTTGCATTACCAACTAACCCTACCACCTTACGGCCTCTCTCAGAACACTCCAAACATTTAACAAGCTCATTTCCGGATCCCAAACTAGCTAGGACAGTCTCTCTATCCCGATGACAAGATGGATCAAGAGCAAAAACAGGAATGAGATATACATACCTCCTCCGGTCACAGAACTTCTTGGCATTGAAAGATGCTGTCACACGCTTGTAACCAAAGATCCGTATTTGAGATGGTAGATTTGAATTAAGGCGATCAACAAGACCAGGTGGATCAATATAGAACCTGCCTGAAACAACCTGACCAACAGCACTGACTCCCTTATCTGTTCTAGCTGAGCGAGCCCAGTCATACCGTTTAGCAATTCCGCGATCCTGTTCAGGGACGGCTCCAGACACATACAAGGCTTCTTCCATGTCACCTTCAATGGTCTTGGCACCAGGGTTTTTCTGCATACCCTGATAGCCAACACCACAGTAAGCAAAGAATATAGCAATCTTTCGCCGTTTGTATCTTTTCTTGGTGCCTGTGGCAGTTGTGCATTCTTCATCATCAGAAGTACTGGTGGACATCTTCAGCTTCTTCGGCTCTGGCTCTTCTGTAAGAACCGGTGCTGGTGGTGGTGGAGGCAGGGACGAACTTGTTAGAGATGTATCTGAGTTTTCCATTTTTTTTAGAACTAATAAGAATATGGGCAGCAGAAGACAATGTTTAAAACCCAAATTTATCAACAACCTGGAAAAAAGCCGGCAGGCCGGTGAACAACTATGATGCCACAAATCTACACAGCACTTATAACTAATAAATACAGAAATGAATAAAACCTAAGCTACATTAGCATCCTTTCACAAAATTTCCAGTTTTTGGCGGTTTATCCTGAGCTTTTTTAGGCTCAATGAAAAAAGATAGTTGAGTCACAAAGCAAAAGAATCTATTATTTGCTTATTTTATTAATTTAGTTTAGCATGTTCATTTTAACATCAATTTGAATTGAAAATTAACACTGAGAAAAACAGCACAGAGCAGCATAGATAGATAACTAATCTAAAAAGTAAAATAGTTAATCATTCACGGGACACACACAGTCACAAACACAAAAAAAGAAAATCAAATAAGCGAAAATGAAATTTTGGCAATAGTATATAAACGCAAAACTACCGAGAAGAAGCATTACCAGAGCAGAAGCAAAATGGGAAACAGGTGTAGGCGAGAGAACGTTAAACCCTGATTTTGAGCGTACAGGTACAGCAGTTATAGCTTCAGGAAGCAAGAAGCAACCACATTTGCAGCGCCCTCCTACTTCTCTTACAATATGGGCTGAGCCCATTTTATTTTTGTGCTCCAGTTTGGGCTTCACGTTCATATTGTTAAATTTATTGAGCCCAAAAGGCCCAAAAGAAGTAATTAAGTTAAGCCACGCATAGATTCAGTACAAAAAAAAAAAAGCCACGCATATATGCTTTAGGGTTACACCGTGAGAGAACAGAGTTAGGGTTATTCAGTCCTCGCACTCCATTTCAGAAAGAGATTGCTTCAATCTCGTTGATGATTCCATGAACCCTAATCTCTCATGTTGGTTTTCCATGCTATCAGAACCGTAATCTGTCATGGATAACTTCAAAATGAGGAAAAAGAAAAAGAAAAGAAAGAAAAATGTTGTTTCTTCTGTTTCTCTATCTCTCTCTCTCTCTCGGTCGGTCTCTGCTTTGATTATTTTCCCTTCCAATTCCAATTCCAATTCCATTATTCATTCATTCACTCTTCCACTTTCTGGCTCTCTATTATCCCAAAGAGGCAGTGACGATGGTAGCGGAGTGCGGAACTAAAGGCTCGCTCGTCGTGAAGCAATGCTCGCCGGTGGCGGGGCAACCTCATCGCAGTGGATCCTGTTGCAGCCATCCACGGCTGCGTTGGTTTGCGACGGGCGGGCCTCGTGTTGTACCAAATCTGAGCCTCCACAACTGAAACCCTAACCGTTTCTCTTTCTATTTGACGGCGTGTTGTTAATGCTGTGTTTCTTAGATACGTGTGGAGTAAGTGATATGAATCGTGTTTCCCACTGAATTCGTGGCTTCTGGCACTTTCACTCTGTTACTCCACATGTCATCTAACAAACACTCCGTTAATCTGATCGGTTCTATTTGCTTCAATTTCCAACCCTTAAATTATTCCTTTTTCAGGTTTTCCCCATTTTGTGTTCACTTTTTTAATTCCAGTTTGAGTAAGTTTTGTTACATGATTTTCGTTTTGTTAATTAGTGTTATGCTTCTATGTAATTTACTATCATAGGCTTAAGCTTAGGTGGCTTTATTCAAAGGTTTGTTTCAACGCATTACTTGATTTTCCATTACTGTGTAGTGTTGTAGTTCTAGTTGATGCTGATCTGGATTATTGCTCTAGACATGAAATGGGTATCTTTTAATAACTAAGATTACACGGTCTTGTGAAACTGCTTCTAAGGTTTATGAGGATGGTCACTTTTGTGGATATGCTTGGCCCTTGTTTACTTAATTTTGCTTAGATTTCTGTTTTACTTGAAATTTTCCCTTCCAGATTTACCAGCATAAGTGTGTTATTGAGTTGCGGATGTTCTGCTCGATGCCATTCCAATGAAGCTATGGAAATTGTACAAAGCATGGGATCGAACAAAAAGTATTTCACTCTGAATGGACAATTTTAATGAGGAGTACTAACTGGGGAGTGGAAATTGCAGTCTATTTGGGTAAAGCATCAAAGAATCCTGTTTCCCTCCGTGGTTTCAACTTTATAAGGTTGTGGTATGATCAATAGAATTGGCATTTGCGGGAATGTTAGATGTGCAGAGCCTCCTTGTATAAAACAGATGCAAAGATAATAAAAACCATTTAGGTGAATCAAATTTGGAACATGTGGGTCACCATCTCACCGATTTATATATCGCACTTTTTCTTGTTTTGTCTCTCATACTTGTTTTTTATACTGTTGGATTAGTTGTGTAAATTGCTAAGTAATGTGAAGGATAGTTCTTCATCCTATAAATTGGGAATTTTTTGGCACCAACGTTATAACTTGATTTAATTTCATGTTTCATCTTTAGAAGTATGAGCTCTTAGTGGTTTTAGAAGATCAATAACATCAACTGGAAGAATGGACTTCACCAAGTCTCTTCCAATTCCATATCTCATCTTCAGTAGCATAGTAACTTACCTACCTCATAGATAAGTCTCATCATTAGCATGAATGCAAGGGATTCAATGGTCATCCCAAAAACGGACTTTTGGCTATAAAGAAATGAGGTGATTTTTAATGATATAGCCGAACATCCGATTGCTTTATGCCTCCCTAATACTTTTTGTTGCTAAAAATAAAATTATAGTGAAGCTTTTAAGCAAGATAAAGAAACTAAAAGTGTGGTGGAAAGATACAATGTGCTAAATAATAAATATATTCGTAACGGTGATGGATGTTGATAGTGCAAATTTACCAAAATAACTCAATTATAAATGCTTATAATGGGTTTCATATAGCCAGAGAAAGGGATTTTCCCCTGTTTATTGAAAGACACCCAGCTCCTGTTAGCTTTCTCCTTTGTGAATGAAATTCGAGATCTTATGGCTTAGTTTGATGCTATTCTCTTTGCCTAGTTTTTTTTTTTTCTGTTTTCGGTCTGATGCTCGCACTATTGCTCTTTAATATTAGCCCAAATACAAAAGGAAACAATTTTTGGTTTGGAACCTTTTTTTGTTAGAAGTACTTTGGGCTTTCTGTTTGGTGAAGGGGCCCAAGGCCCAAGGGCATAATTGGAATATGATTTGTTGAACCCCCTATATATAATTTAGGTTGAGGTTATGTTGGAGCAGGATTAGGGTTTTAAGTTGCCACACTCCGCCTCTGAACTGGCCTTTTCCAGTTGATGCTCTTTAAAACCCTGATCTCTCAAACCATGCAAATGGAAATATATATATATGAAAAGAAATGAAATAAAAGGAAAATAAATAAAGTTATACTGTCTTTCATTTTCTCTCTCTCTCTTTCTGGTTATCTATATCTATCTATCTATCTATGGGTGCTGTTTTGGTTTCGGTTTCTGTTACCTTCTTTTGAATCTCTCTGCCACTCTTGGATCCCAAAGAGGCCGTGACGATGGTTGCGGAGTGTGGAATCGAAGGATCGGTCCACGTTAAGCAACGCTCGCCGGTGGCGTGGCAGCCTAGTCAGTTGCAGCCATCCATGGAGGGTGTTGCTTTTCGAAGATCGATCTCTTTTCGTGTGCCAAATCTGAGCCTCACCCTCACCCTCACCCTCGCATAAACCTCAGATCCATGCCTTGTATGTTGATTCCCTGTTTGGTAGGGGATGTATGGAATGAGAGATGGGAATTCGGAACGCTGGTTTTTTCCGGCTGAGTTCCTTCACTTCCCTTCCCTCGTTCCATACATCATCCAGCAAACACGGTGTTAATTAATAAGCTCCCTAGCTTGTCATTTTTCTTACTTTTCTCAAGATCCAATCCATGAAATCCCTAGTTTTGTGATTCCTGTGTTTATGTTGCTTTCTGAGATTGATTATGACTATTATCTTGTTTGACTACTTTGGAGGTTTCTTCTGTGTATGTCTGTTCAGGTTAGGTGGTTCCGCACGTGATTTAAGCAAAGATTGGCCCCTTGAAAGATTTCATCTTGCTTGCTTAGACACTGAAGAACTGAAGTTTTTTTTATCCATATTCTGTCATGTATATATAGGCATAGATATTTTATCTAACATTTTATGGGATAATTGTATTGTTCAATTATAAGTTAGGACTTAGTAGTACTATACAACAATAATAATCTTTCAAAAGCTGCAATAAGGATACAATTTCTTTCAAAACACTCTTCTCTTAAAAATTGGTGCTATTTTATTATGCAATTTAAGATTAAATAACTGGCAGGAATGAGTAACTAATTATTCCACAAGTTCAAGTCATGACTCGAGTTCAGCATTCAGCTACTTTATCGGTACAAAAACTCGCTGTTCCAGTATAATTATACGAAAAATAGCCAGATAGACTTGTAAATGTGCAAAAGAATCTGCTAGGATTGAAGTCAAAGACTTTGGATTTATAATCTTAATCTAGTATTGTTGGATTTGGGTTATGCTTCGTACTTAGCCAATGGGACATGGACTAGAACTAATTTATTTTCAGAGTAGTATTGAAGGAAAATCTTTAACCAATTACCAGTTATTGCACACATTATTCATCTAAAGTCTAAACACTATGCTGTTTAAAATTTGAGCCTCCCTAGAACTAGTTGTTGTAGCAGGGGCAAAATTGAGAAAACAGCTGCATTTGACGCGGCCTATATATAATTGTTGGAGTTACAACCGTGCATCAGTAGAGTTTAGGGTTCTTGAACCACACTCTGTTACTGAAAGTGCTATCCATTTTTGATGTTTCAGAATCCCTAATCTCTCACTCAGACCAAAAAAAAAAAAAAAAAGAAAACAAAGAACTGCTTCTGTCTCTCTTTCTCTCTCTCTCTCACACACGGACGCAGTTTCGATTTTGCATGCGCCATTTCATTTCTTGAACCTTAGCTTCCTACTTCTCTCTCTCTTTGTCTCTGATCCCAATGAGGCTGTGACGATGGTTACAGAGTGTGGAGTCGAAGGGGCCGGTCGCCGTCAAGCAATGCTTGCCGGTGGCGGGGCAACCGCTATTCGGGATTGCAGCCATCCATGGCGGCCTTGCTTTTCGATAGCCGGTCCCTTTCTTTTACCAATCTGAGCCTCCACTGTAACCCTAACCCTAACCCTGTTCTTTCTGTATTATGAGTAATAATTTATTGGCAATAAAAAAAAGGTTTACCTTTTGCATAATTTTTGTGGTACTGCAATTTTTCTTTTTTCCCATTTCTGTTGCATCATGTCTTCCCAGCATTGCATTTATTTAAATTAGTTGTAGGTTTAGCTTCATGAGCTTGGTTGAGCTAACTGTGAGTGTTCATTTTAGGTAGGTTTGTTGGTTCTCACTAAAAAAGTTATGTCATTGCAGAGAATTTAGCAGCTATTGGAAATGTTGGATCTTTCCCAAGTGGTTGCTGCTTGCTACACCAAGTATATGGTTGCTTTATAAATGAATTATGTAGCTTTTGGTTTTTGCCGAAGTCCATGTTCTATCATGTATATTAATTTAATTGAATCTAATCTTTTAACAACCTCAAGTCCTCAAGTTTCTTTGTCTATATTCTGTCATGTATATTATAGGCATAGACATATATATTACATTGTATGGGCCTAGTTGAGCCTGTTAATTAGATGAAATAACTAGTCTGATAATTGTATTGTTCAATTTTAAGTTAGGACTTTGGAGTGCTATACAATAATAATCATCTTCCAAAAGGCACATGGGCTTAGAATTTTAGGCTCCTTTTGTCTTCACTTTTCAATGTATACTAGATTTTTTTCTTGGACAGTAATGTATACTAGATCTTGTTGAGGTTCATGTGACAAAAATAATGCAAAAAGATGCAATGTCTTTCAAAACTCTCTTCTTTTAAATCTTTCTATGTAAAATTGGTGTCATTTTATGCAATTTAAGATTAAATACATGGCCACAATCTTGTACATCCGTATAAAACTTATGCGTGTTCTTCTAATTGGATTGAATGATTAATTATTCCACAAATTTAAGTCTGATTTACCATTCGGTCAACAGTTCATGTTTCCTATTGATTATTGTTACTTGTTAGGGTTTGAAGGGGCATAATTGAGAAAACAAGTGCCTTTGTCTCGGCCTATATAAGTGTTAGTTACAGCCGTGGACGAGAGATAAGGCTTTAATGCAGGCTAAAACTCACCGAGTTCTTGAACTTGAACCACACTCTGTTACTGAAACTGTGATGTTACAAAATCCCTAATCTCTCTCTCACCCTAAAAAAGAAACAAAACCAAAACCAAAACAACTACTCTCTCTCTCTCTTTCTCTCTGATCCGAATGAGGCTGTGACGATGGTTGCAGAGTGTGGAATCGAAGGGACCGGTCGCCGTCAAGCAGTGCTTGCCGGTGGCTGGGCAACCGGTATTCGGGATTCCATTGCAGCCATCCATGGCGGCGTTGCTTTTCGCTGACCGGTCCCTTTATTGTACCAGATCTGAGCCTCCACTGGAACCCTAACCCTAAACCCTAACCCTAACCTTGTTCTCTCTGTATTTCGGTGGCATGCTTTGAGTACTATGTTTGTTAGAGGTGTATGGAATGAGAGATGGGAAGGGCGTTTTCCATGGAGTTCATGAACTTCCCCTTCCTCTTTCCATACATCGTCTAACGAACATTCAATCTCATTTTGTTTATCACCAAACCCAACCCTCAAACTCAACCTATAATTTACTAATCCTCAGGTTTTATTGCCAATAAATGAAAAAAAAAATTTATTTTTTGCATAATTTTTCAACTCACAAATTTTTGGGGTTTTGCAATTTTTCTTTGATGAATCATTTCCTTCCAGCCTTGCAATTTTCCTTTTTCATCTTTTTTATTAAGGTAGTTATAGTTTAGCTTCATGAGCTTGGTTGAGCTAATTGTCTGAAACTAGTTTAATTTTGAAATGGCTTTTTTTTTATCAACATGTTCATTTTTGATAGGTTTCTTGGTTCTCACTGGAAAGTTATGCCATTGCAGAGAGGTTGACACTTGACAGCCATTGGAAATGCTCAATGACATATAGTTCTTGAAGACAGCAATTCAAGACATGGCTGCAATGTATTAAGGGATCTGGAAGAAGATTAGCCAATGGAAAGACTACAACCTACCAAAGATTGCTTGCTGTGAATCTTCCCCAAGTGGTTGCTGCTTGCTACACAATGTATATTGTTTCTGTATAAATGAATATGTAACTTCTGGTTTTGCCAAAGACAATTGTTCTTGTGGTTCAATGTAACTTATGCAGTATACTTGTAGTATGACAGCTCGATTCCTTGATTTATGAATAACATTCTACCTCACTAATATTTTGTTCCACCAAATATAAGTTTGGAGTTAAATAATTATACCTTTTGAAACATTTCTGTGCGGATATATATTGCTTAACGAAGATAAGAAAATGGCGGGTATGTATAAGCTGCTTAATTGAACTAATATCATAGGGATTCTATATATAGTACAGTTTGAGATGAGACACATGATGTTGGAATAAAAATGAAGATCAAAATGTTCATCCAAATTAGAATTACATTAATGGCGACTGAAGATAAGAGCAAACACCAGGTATACCACCAGGGAGAGACCAAAGTTGGAGTTATTTGTCCGGGCACTTGAAGAGGGTGCAGGTGTAGGTGCACGCTGTTCATCTTTTGTTGAATTAATGACTGCAGGAAGGGGTGGATCTACAACGTCGGCAACCTCGAGAGATGGAAATGGTGCTTCTGCTGGTGGTAGAGCCTGAGGATCAACGGTGCTCATCAGGTCACCAGGCTGAGCTGGTAAGATGGAAGGCACATGGTTAGGATCGCTACATGGGCTTCCTGCAGACAAGAAAAATGTTACATTACATGTAAGAACTTCTAGTTTCTGGGAAAATGTTGTTTTATGTTTATCACATGCGAAATGGATGAAACTAAGAAAGCTAACAGAGCTAGATTGTGATTACTTACTCATATATCTACTTGCAGTGGCAGGAAAATCGGTCACAATGCCATCGACTTTAGCAGTTTGGATAAAAGTAGCCATGGCTATATTAGGATCAGACCAGAAGTCAAATGCCAAGGATATGAATTCGTTTTTGAGATTATGGACGAACACTGTGAGGTTTGCATCTTTCAATTCTTTGACAACGTTAGTCATTCCTCCTAATAATGAACCTCCTCCCTGAAGACTAAAAACATCGCCTTTTGCAAGATTCACCGCATCAGCGTACTTCTTAATTTCGTCAGCTGTTGGCCTTGGAATGTCACCTATTTTGTCAGCAACTAACAACACTCTTTTGTAGGATGGGATATCCTTAAACTTTGTTAACACTTGGCTGTCATCTGATTGGATCAACACTTGCTTTGTGGATTCCTCATCAAAGCTAGCGTTACTCAAAGCGCTGCTGACGGCTCCCACAATGTCAAGACTTCTATTTGATGCAAGGAAGGCAGCATTCTGTGAGGTAAACAGAGAGATTTAGTAGTAATAGCAGTAGCGGCAACAGATATTAACCATTGAGAAGCACTATATCAAGCTTCCCATGCTGCTCACTTACTTGTATGTTTATCAAAATGCCAGGAACTGCCTTGGTCTTGGCCAATTCCAAAAATTCAGTGAGGGTAACAAATTTACCACTGTTCTTCTCTGCTGGGTTTCTTGGGAAATCCTGTCCTTCAGGGTTATAGATTTGAGCTGAAATGACAAATTTATACTTTAGGTTCTTCATTGTTTAGATCTTGTGGGAAATTATTATTTAGTTTAGGATAAGCATTTACGTTTTAAGGTCTGAATCTCGCTCCATGCAAGGTCAAAGGAGAAAATTCCACTTTTTGGTTGAACTTCTGGGACGGTGGATGTTCGAGGCATAAACTTTGTCACTGCAGTTGTTTCTTGTATCAGGTCAGCAGCACCGGAGCAGAAGGCTATTCCATCTTTTGACATTTGAACCGAGCAATCTATGATGTCAGCACCATCATCTATTGCTTGTTGATATGCAAGATCAGTGCTGCCTGGATAAACACCGGTTGCTCCATTGTTGCTTATGATCAGAGTTGGTCCTGCAGAAGCAGCTTTTTAAGTTTAGATGTTTATGATTAAGGGTATCTCATCAATGGATGCAAATATTGCGGTTTCAAGATTAGCACCATACCTTTTTTGGGCAAGCTTTGGTTGTTTGCAAAGCATGCTGCAAAAACAACATTTGTCAGATAAGGTTAAAGAAGTAGTAGGGTTTGATGTTTGCAAAATATTTGTGAGGTCGAAACAATCGTCATCTCACCGATGGCATTTGATGCTGTTGCTGGGAAATCAGTTACAACACCATCAACAGAATCCCCCTTGTCTGTGAATTGCAAGAACTCAGCAGTAGGATCATAGCTATAATTAAAACTTAAGGTGAAATCATTAGCAAAACCAGAAGCATATACTTCTAGTCCTAACTTATGTGCATCAGTTACAAGTGTTGTGGGAAGGCCAAGATAATTGTCTGCCTTAACCGGCCATATGTACTCCTTTGTAACCATTATGCCTGAGGCATATGACTTTATAGCCACAAGATCCTTCACAATTGCACCATATGTCTGCTTTGTTGTGGGTTCAGTCTCATTTGCACCCAAAAGCTGAAATATGATCCTACTTGTCTTGCTCACTTTCCCATTGATGCTCTTTAAGAAACCAATCTCTGGAGAAGAAACATAGCTCATCTGATACTGGCTCACCAATTCAACAACCCTATCCTCAAACTTCACTCCTCGTTGAGTGTAAAACTCTTGATACTGCAGCAACAGAACCCTCCATCAGTTATAATAGTGCTGGGATTTTCAGCTTTTCACAATTTGCTATTATGAGAGGAAAAAGAAAAGAAAAGGTGAAGAACCTGAACATTCAACCAGAACTGAGGTGGGGACTTGTCGCTTAGGACAGCATCAACATTCAGAACTGGGAGGGATGCGTCATAAAAATCGGGTCTAGTGTAAATGGACTGAACCACTGTGAGAAGAACACACAGCAAAAAAGGTAACATTACAACTTTGTTACATTAATTCATGAGAAAAGAAAGAAGATGCAGATTGATTGAAGACTCACTAAACACATTCTGGTCAATATCTTTGGTAGTGTAATCGACAGCAAAGTATCCTTCCACATTCTTGCCATTGATATTGTAGGTTTGTGTCTTATTAGGATCGAAATCATTTATGGTTGTAGAACGGTCAAGCGTGGCGCCTGTGACACAAAAGGCACCACCATCTTTCGTGAGTTGAAGATTGCACAAGATGGTGGTGTCCTTTGCAAATGCCAATGCATTTGGTGTTCCTTCTGGGAACAGACCCGAGAACCCTCCGCGGGATACTACAATAGGTTCATTCCCTGCATAATTCACCAATGCAATCACCGTTATCATATGAGAAACAAACAAACATGCTAGTTCTGAGAAACAAAAGTGCTTAGATTTCGAACCGCTTAATGTTGACCACTTCTTCAAGACAGAAGGTTGTTTTGGAAGTGGAACTTGTTGGCCAAACGTTGCATGCACCAACAATGAATAAAGAAACAAGCATGTCAACATTTTGTTCATTTCCTGTCACACAGTTCAACCTCAATTTCAATCAGACCTAGCCATTGAATCACATTACAAGGAACAAACAATGATGATAATAATCATTCATATTGAAAACCATTAATCTTAATTTCATTCATTCAACCTCGTTAATCTAAAGAATAGAGATCAGAAGGAATCTAAAAAGTAAGCAAAAGCAGGTGCATGCATACCCCATAATAATGTATACGACGGAGGAAACTGGCATTCCCCATGACAGAGTTTTTGATGAGTAAAACCCTCAACAAGGGGGAATGTGATTAGGG